>JAYJMJ010261073.1:0-14652 GCA_036873875.1 Laminaria ephemera | reverse complement strand
AACCAATAAAATGTAATTATTTTATCTCCAATAACTTACAACCATAGACGGGTAGCCCAAATAATTACATTTTATTGGTTTCCAATCGCTTGCAGCTCTGCCGTCTACCGTCCGCCGTCTACCGCAGACCGATAGCCCAATTTTCATCAAAAATTCGGGCATACCTTGTTTTTATAAATTTATATGTAAAAATTATATTTTTTCAAATTAAAATATAGAGGGTAACACTTTAGCATCTCATGGTACTAACCCTTTTAGAACAACAAATCTTATCAATCTCCTGCATTTATATTTTCAATACACAACTATCTATAACTACTACACCACCTTAATTGAGGCATTCAACATACCATTACTATTCAGTTAAGATGTACGGGAATTTTCTATTCCCACTTTTAACGTAACACTTATTTATTTACCAAAACAGTTCACACAACCATGAGAAAGTTGTTTATTATTATTTTAAGTATTGGCTTAATCCTAGCACTCACTAGCTGCGAAAAACAACAAGTAGCAGAAGATCTTAGAGTAGCATCACCATCCCTTTCACAGCTTGAAGAAGCAACGGTAGACGTAGAAAAAGCAACACCAGATTTTTCAAAAGAAAATTTAGTGCAAACAGAAGAAATCGTATTTGATCGAACAAAAAGTTCAGACAGAAGCTCTACTTTTGGGTATGGCTACAATGAAGTCTATCAAAGTTCTTATACCCTTGGTACTGGGCAATGGGTAAATTTACAGATAGATAAACGACAGTTAGTGTCGAATTATCGCTATGTTGCTGTATTAACACCTGTATATGGTGACCCTGATGTCTACGTAAAATCTTATTATTACGACAATTACGGACAAGTACGTGCTACTGACCGAAGAGCTAGTAAGCGTAGAGGACATTTTTTAGATGAAAGTTGGATGTACCAAAATGACGTAACCAGCCATCAAACACATGGGTCTTTCTACTTACACTCTAGCTACAGTTGTAATTTTAAGCTATCCATCTATGAGGTACCTGCGCAAACTGTTTGGATTCGACATGCTTCTACTCATTATGGTAGACGCAATATCAATGTCAGATACAACCACCGTACTTATGAAGTACAACCGGGAACGGCTGTAGCAATGGACTACAATCACAGCAGTCCTTCTTTTGATATTTGGGAATGTACTTCTCGCCCTGGTCACTACAATCAATATTGTGGATGGAAACAAGGTAATACTGCTAACAAAAACGATTATATGTATAGCCTTTCAGATAGTAATGATTCTGGAAATATTGGATTTACTGCTACCCAACAAGGTTGGGATTAATAAATTAGTTGATTGATTAATAATTGATTATTAACGAATTATATGTATAGATTACATCTAGTGAATAAGGAATAATCAGTAATTAATTATATTCTACTATTTATCAAATTGATTTAAGTAGCAAGAAATTATTTTATTATAAGGAGTGTTGGTTTAACTATTAATCTATACTACCTTTACCCCGCAACCTAAATGAGGGAAGATGTATCTACGTCTTCCCTTACTTAGGTTTTACTCATTTATAGAGGGCCCAAAAGAAAGTATCGGATACCTTGAAGGTATCCGATACTTAGTTCTCTATAATTTTCATTCCCTTTCCTATCTACTGTGCCTGTAATCCTATGAATATTTTAATGGATTGTAGAGAAGTTTCCTACTTCTACTACTCATTTTTTTTGTAGGAATAACTAAAGAAAGTATCGGATACCTTTGAGGTATCCGATACTTAACTTTCGTTCCTATGAAAAGCTAATTACCTTCCATCATAGATGAATACTATTGAAACAGTAGCAAAATCGGATTATTTAAATGCTATAAAAAAAGATAATCCAAAGCTAATAAAACATATTTATAGAAGTTTTTTCCCAGGGATAGCGAGTTATATACAAAAGAACGACGGCAATAAAGAAGATGCAGAAGATATCTTCGCCGACGCTTTGGAAGTTATTTTTATAAAAGTCAGTAAGGACGAATTATCTATCCAGTGTTCTTTTTATACGTACTTGTTTGAAGTCTGTAAAAGAATGTGGAGTAAAGTGAAAAGAAGAAAGAAGTATACTAGTGATAAAGGAGTCGATAGCGAAATGCCCCATCCTAGTACTAGTAGCGAAAGTTTTCATTTACGCTCCGACCAACAAGAACAGTATAATTTATACCAAGAAAAATTCCAACAACTAAGTCCCAACTGTCAACAAGTACTTTTGCTAGCCATCGTAGAAAGAAAAAGTATGGCAGAAATTGCTGATTTAATGGGTTATAAAAGTACAGGCTACGCTCGAAAACGAAAACATCAATGCCTCCAACAACTGCTGACGCTTATTCAAAAAGATCGTCGGTATGGGGAATTAGTGAATTGAGTGCTAGTAACAACTACTCCGTCGTTAGTTGCTTTTGTAGATCGAGTAATTATTTGGTATAGTACACACGCTCCGCAAATTCGACCCGTACGGAAAAATGACCAATAAAATAGGATGAGACACGGATTTACACAGATTAAACGGATTTTCTATACAGGTCGTGAGCGACATTCAACGTCTCACTTATGACCGAGAACACATCCTATACAGAAACCAAAAAATCCGTGTAAATCTCGCCAGAGATTTCCGTGTCCCATCCTGTCTATTTTGATTTCTTTTTTTCTATGGAGATCAAACAAATCTACGCGCTACCTTAAGCTTTCCTTTTTTTAAACTCCTCTCCTTTTTGCTAAATACCAGCACAAACAAAAAAATACAAACAAATATTTGCATTCTATCATTTAAAAGATGATTTTTGAAACAAAATGTTTTTTTATAAAAACTACACACAACACAATTCATGTTTCAAAAATCCATTCTGCATTTGGATATAGACGCTTTTTTTGCAGCAGTGGAGGTACTGCACAACACCGCATTAAAAGGCAAACCCGTCATTATTGGTGGTAAAAGTGGGCGAGGCATCGTAGCGAGTTGCACCTATGAAGCTCGCAGATTTGGGGTGCATTCCGCGATGCCCATGAAGTTAGCATTGCGCCTATGCCCTGATGCTATTGTACTAAAAGGCGATTATGAGAACTATGCCCGATGTTCGCAAGCTATAACAGCCATTCTCCAAGAAAAAGCGCCCGTTTTTGAAAAATCTAAAATAGATGAATTCTATTTAGATTTAACAGGGATGGATCGATATGTAGGATGTTGGAAGTGGTCGCAAGAACTACGGACGACGATTATTAAAGAAACGGGATTGTCTCTTTCTTGTAGTTTATCTGTCAATAAAACAGTCAGCAAAATAGGGACAGGAGAGGCAAAACCTAATGGGCAACAATTGATCGAAGCAGGACAGGAAAAGACATTTATTGCGCCGCTATCCACTCGCAAATTACCGGGCGTTGGTACACAGACTTTCCAAAAATTAGCTTTAATGGGCGTTAGAACCATTCATACACTGAGTGAGATTCCGCCCCAATTATTGCGTAGAGCATTTGGTAAAACAGGGGTCACCCTTTGGCAAAAAGCCAATGCGATTGATAATACGCCTGTTATTCCTTATACAGAAAAAAAGTCGATTTCCGCAGAATGGATTTTTCAAGTAGATACAATTGATCTTTCTTTATTAAAAGGGCAACTCACAAAGCTTGTCCTACAATTAGCTTTTGATCTACGAAAGCAGCAAAAATTGACGGCTTGTCTCACCGTTAAAATTCGCTACACCGATGGCAATACCTATCCTTTGCAAAAGAAAATTCCACACACGGCTAATGATAAAACCTTGCTGTTGTATGCTCTACAATTATTTGATAAACTCTATCAACGCCGACAGCTTATCCGCTTAGTAGGGATTCAATTTTCTCATTTAGTGCATGGGTATTATCAAGTTGATTTATTTGAAGATACTCAAGAAGAGGTTAATTTGTTGACAGCGATGGATAAAATTCGACACCGCTTTGGTAGTACTGCTATTACTAGGGCATCTGCTTTGAAAGAGCGAAAATAGCTTTTTAGTTGCTAGTAGGATGGGACACGGATTTTCACGGATTAAACGGATTTTCTATAAAGGTCGTAAGCAAGGCGTTGAATGTCGCTCACGACCTGTCTAATCCGTTTAATCCGTGAAAATCCGTGTCCCATCCTGCCTACTTTGGTTGCCTACTAGCAAAACTCAATCCCATGTATCTCAACTGCCACAGTTATTTTTCTTTACGCTACGGCACTTTATCGCCGAAAGAATTGGTAGCTGCTGCCGCCAAAAGAAAATTACCTGTATTGGCATTAACGGATATTAATAATACAAGTGCCGCTTTAGAATTTGTACAGCTATGCCAAGCAGCAGGAATTAAACCAATAATTGGTATTGAGTTTCGAGAAAATAACCAATGGCTATACACTGGATTAGCCAAAAACTGGAAAGGCTTTTATGAATTGAATAAATTATTAACAGATACTTCGCTAAAAGGGCTGCCCTTACCTACTGTGCCTCGGGAGATGCCAAACACTTTTATTATCTACCCTCGCCTAATCAAACCCATCGAATGTTTTGAAAAAAATGAATTTTTGGGTGTACGTCCTGAATATATCAATCGCCTGTATTTTTCAGAAGTACGCCACCACCAACAAAAATTAATCGCTCTTAATCCCATTACTTTTTTGGACAGCACAGGATTTGAAGTCCATTGCTTATTGCGTGCTGTTGATTTGAATACGCTGATTAGTAAAGTAACGGCAAAAGACACGGCTAAAAAAGGAGAGTATTTTTTATCTATTAAAGACTTGGCTACTTTATATGATGGTTTTCCAACCATCCTTCGCAATACACAAACGATCACCGATGCCTGTTCCATTAATCTAAAAAAAGACGAAAAAAAATATAATCGGCAAACCTTTACGGGGTCTAAATTAGGAGATTTTCAATTACTTGAAAAATTAGCGATCAATGGCTGCCAACAACGATATGGCGAGAATGCAGCAGCTTTAGAGCGCATCAAAAAAGAGTTGCGGGTTATTCGACAGCAAGATTTTTGTGCTTATTTTTTGATTACTTGGGATATTATTCGCTATGGACAAAGTTTGGGATACCATCATGTGGGGCGGGGTAGTGGGGCTAATTCCATTGTTGCTTTTTGTCTCCGAATTACAGATGTAGACCCACTAGAATTAGACTTATATTTTGAGCGATTTATTAATCCTTATCGGAGTTCTCCACCCGATTTTGATATTGATTTTTCATGGAATATTCGGGATGATGTAACCGATTATATTTTTAAACGCTATGGTCAGGAATATACTGCCTTGCTCGCCACTTACAATACTTTTAAAAGAAGATCCATTATCCGAGAATTGGGAAAAGTTTTTGGCTTACCCAAAGGTGAGATTGACCAAATTGTTAATTATCCGAAAGACACTGCCAAGCACCATGAACTCGCCAAAACAATTTTTAAATACGGTCAATTAATAGAAGGTTTTCCCAATTATTTATCCATTCATGCAGGCGGCATTATTATTTCTGAAAAGCCCATTAATTGTTTTACCGCACTACAGTTGATGCCCAAGGGTTTTCCAATTACCCATTTTGATATGTACCATGCAGAAGGGTGGGGGTTTCACAAATTCGATGTACTCAGCCAGCGAGGGCTTGGGCACATCAAAGATGCCGTCGATTTAGTTAAACAAAATCAAGGAAAAGCAGTGGATGTACATGATGTCCAACACATCCTACAAGACTCAAAAGTACGCGCGCAATTAAAAAAAGCACAGTGTATTGGTTGTTTTTATATTGAGTCACCTGCTATGCGTAGTCTACTAAAAAGATTAAAATGCGATAATTATAAACACCTAGTAGCGGCTTCTTCCATCATTCGCCCAGGCGTGGCACAATCAGGTATGATGAAGGAATTTATTCAACGTTTTCACTCCCCTAACTCTTTTAAATACTTACACCCCATTTTTGAAAAACACCTATCAGAAACCTTTGGCGTGATGGTTTATCAAGAAGATACGATGAAAATTATCCATCATTTTGCAGGCTTAGATTTGGATGAAAGTGATGTATTACGACGTATTATGTCAGGTAAAAAATACAGTGGGGATACCTTTGAAAAATTAAAAACCAAGTATTATCAAAATTGCCAAAAACGAGGTTACACTAAGGCCCTAGCGACCGAAGTATGGCGGCAAATAGAAAGTTTCAGTGGCTATAGTTTTTGCAAAGCCCACTCTGCAAGTTTTGCAGTAGAAAGTTTTCAGAGTTTATATTTAAAAACTTATTTCCCATTAGAATTCATGGTAGCCGTCATCAATAATTTTGGGGGATTTTATCAAACGGAATATTATTTCCATGAAGCTAAAATGGCAGGGGCAACCATCCACGCCCCTTGCGTCAATAATAGTGGTTATTTAACAACGATAGATGGTAATAACATTTATGTAGGTCTCATTCATCTATACAAAATGGAGCAAAAAATAGCTCGACAGATTGTACAACAACGCACAACACAAGGCAAGTACCGCCACTTACCCGACTTTATTAATCGCCTACCAATCACTTCTGACCAACTAGACATTTTAATTAGAATTAATGCCTTCCGATTTACAGGTAAGAATAAATGTGAACTGATGTGGGAAAAAAACGCCGCTTTTAATCCTCAAAAAAAGTGGGAAGCATCTGGTTCTTTATTTGATACAATCGACACCTCTTATCAGCTTCCTCAATTACAAGAAAATCCTTCCGATCAAGCGTTTGATGAAATAGAATTATTGGGATTTCCACTTTGTTCGCCTTTTGATTTATTAAAAAATCCCCTATTGGATACGACCACTCGGACAAACGGTCTTCCTTTACAGCTACACAAAAAAATTCAAATACTTGGCTATTATGTTTGCAAAAAAATAGTTCAAACAGTCAATGGGAAACGTATGGCTTTTGGTACTTGGCTAGATGTGGAAGGGCAATTTTTTGATACTACTCATTTTCCTCCTTGCTTACAGCAATATCCGTTTAAAGGAAAAGCTATTTATTTAATTACTGGACGGGTAGCGGTAGAGTTTGGATTTTATAGTGTAGAAGTAACGCAAATGGAGCTTTTGCCATTGATAAAAGATAAACGATATAGTTAGACAAATCGGTTCTATAAATATTCTGTCAGCCGCTTTGCACAATACCTATTGCTATGTACTTTCATTTAAGAATTGGCGTTTTGAAAAAAGAAAGATACACCATCTTACCCCTCAATTAATTCATCAATTCTTATAACATGACGACTGTAAAATGTTTACTAGGCGGACTATGCTGTCTGTTTGCCTCCCAATTTATGTATGCCCAAAAGGAAGCTTTGGCTACAGAAGAAGCTCAAAAACCGATCAATGGCGTAGTCCAGAAAAAAATCCTAAAAGAACGTAAGGTACTTTCTTACCCACCTATTCGAGAAGCAGATTTATTTTGGGAAAAAATGATTTGGCGCACGATTGATGTCCGAGAAAAAATAAATCTACCTTTTACCTATCCCAAACAACCTTTCTTTTCTATACTGTTAGAAGCCGCTACAAAAGGAGCGATAACTGCTTATAGTACGGAAGACGATGAGTTTTCATTTCCACTTGACCAAGGAGCAATTAAAGCAATGAGTAGCACAACGGATACGATTGTCATTTTTAGTCCAGATGATTACAGTACCTCTATGCAAATCATTCAAAATGATATCGACCCTGCGAATGTGAAGCAATTTCGGATCAAAGAGTTATGGTATTTTGATGAAGCAACTTCCCAATTAAAGGTACGCATTTTAGGTATTGCTCCCTTGATAGATCAATTTGATGACCTTGGTGATTATACATACACTCGTCCTTTGTTTTGGTTATATTATCCAGATTGTAGAGAAGTATTAGCTCGACATCAAGTATTCAATACGGGCAATGATACCCATCCTATTTCTTGGGAAAATTATTTAGAGATGCGCCACTTTTCAAGCTATATTACAAAGACTTCTAATGTCTATGATCGCAGGATACAAGATTATCTAACAGGAGTAGATATGCTGTTAGAGGCGGATAAAATTAAGCAGGAAATTTTCAATTTTGAACAAGATTTTTGGTCCTATTAAATATGGACAAAAGTAGCTTAGACCTCTGGTCTGAGTGGGTGTATGTTAAGGCTACTCAGACCAGAGGTCTAAGCTACTTTTTACAAAAATTATTAAAGAACCAATTTATTTTGACGCTTTCCCTAAATCGCTAAATGTTGAGCCTACTCCGAAAAATCGCTTAGTAACGATAAAATAAGTATTCATTCTTAGCCTACCTTTTTTTCCTCCTCTCTACTATCGCACCATTCCTAATAGGTGTCTATTCAACCCATTTTGCAACGAATATATACACGATTGCAACCAATCAACAAGCTCCAATCCCTAGTTATATAGACCTTTGTCCACTTACCACGCCTAGTTTCCCATTCTGTTAAAATTTTTCTTTGCCCATCGAAAAGTCTTATATTGTAAGAAGATAAAATCTATAAACTATTTCAACACATTTAATTATGCACAAACCCCTTACTTTAAAGTACGCTTTATTTTTCACGCTGCTATTTTTCTACAGTAGCTCCCTACTTGCCCAAGCCCCTCGTAATGTGGGAACAGAAATTTTCGGAACATTTGAACATGTACCTAGAGACCCTCTTATATTGGGTACGATCGACGGCTCAGGTGGGCCAACAGGTCCCGTAGGTATCGCTCCCGTCCCTGGTGCCTATCGAAATATAGATGGCACGAGCAATAACTTATCTTTTCCAGAGTGGGGTGCTTCAGACATTGAACTCCGAAGAGAAGTTCCAGCCGCTTATAGCCTACCAGATATATTCAATGATTTAGCGGGAGCTAATCGAAAAAGTGCTAGAGCAATTTCCAATTTATTAAATCGCCAAGGGGCATCTATGCCCAGTAGTGGTAACCTAAGCAGCTTCGTTTTTACTTGGGGACAGTTTATTGACCACGATATTGATTTAAGTGGGGAAGCACGAGATGAATCTGTGCCGATTCTATTACCTCCAGATGAGCCAACTTTTGGTGTGCCTATTCCTTTTACTCGCTCCGAAATATTCCCAGGTACAGGCATCAGCAACCCACGAGAGCAGGTGAACCTCATCACCTCTTGGTTGGATGGCTCTAATGTCTATGGTTCAGAGCGACGTAGAGCGAATTGGCTGCGAACGTTTAGTTTTGGAAAACTCAAAACTTCTGCTGGCAATTTATTACCCTATAATACAACTAATGGAGAACGTTATGGCGCAACTGACCCAACGGCTCCAAGTATGGCTTCTATTCCTGGAGCACCCAATCAATTTGTAGCTGGAGATGTCCGAGCGAATGAGCAACCGGGGTTAACAACTTTGCATACTTTATTTGTAAGAGAACATAATCGTTATTGTGATGAACTGCGAGCAAATGGCAGGAACAATGATGAGGAAATGTATCAACTAGCCCGCAAGTGGATAGGAGGACTAATTCAGCAAATTACTTTCACCGAATTTTTACCTGCTATGGGGATTTATTTGGATGGTTACGGAGGCTATAGGTCGTCTATTCAGCCTGACATTATGAATCTTTTTGCTACTGCCGCTTATCGAATAGGGCATACAATGGTGACGGACGAATTGTTGGTCTTAGATGAGCAATGTAACGGAATCAATACTAATACTTCTTTAGTAGGCAATTTTTTTAATAATTCGCTCATTCAAAACTATGGGATTGAACCTATTTTCAGAGGTTTATCTGCCCAAGTACAAGAAGAAATTGACTTAGAAGTCGTGGATGGATTAAGAGATTTTCTATTTCAAATTCCTGGCGCACCTCCAGCAGGTTTAGATTTAGCTTCTTTGAATATTCAGCGAGGTAGAGATCATGGCTTGCCAGATTATAATACAGTTAGGCAACAATTTTTGGGACAACGAGCAAATAGCTTTTCTGACATCACGAACGATACAGACCTCCAATATCGTTTACAATTAGCCTACGATGGAGATATTAATAATATTGATTTGTGGATAGGTTTATTGGCAGAAGATCAGCAAGCTGGTGCAGCGGTTGGGCCTACGATGCGAGCTATTTTAAAAGCGCAATTTCAAAGATTAAGAGATGGCGATTATTATTATTTTGAAAATGACCCGTTGATGTCCAGTGTTGTCCGACAGCAAATCCGAGGCACGACATTGGCAAATGTGGTAACAAGAAATACAACACTAGACGAGTCGGGAGCTATTTTTCAAGCCAAAAATTGCGATGGTGGCAATAATGGGTCGCTCTGCGATCAAGTAACTTTTACAGAAAGTAATGGGGAATTGGTGATTAACAATTTAGCAGCCCCTTTTAAAAATATTAAAATCTATCAATTAAATCAATCTGGTGGATATAATGGAGGAACGGTTTATGAATGTGTGGGTAGTTGTAGTGCTACTATTCGTATTCCTGGTTTAGCAACTGGTCGTTATGCTATCTTTTTATCTTTATATGATGCTAGTTGGTCGCCTATTTGTGGAGAAAATGTTTATACAGTGGATTTAACAGGTGGCAGCACAACGGGAGGAGGTACAACAAATGGTGGTACAACAAGCGGTAACACAACAGGTGGCAACACAACAGGTGGCAACACAACAGGCGGTGGCACAACAGGTGGCACTGGTTCTCTATGCGACCAAGTTGCCTTCGTCGATACTAATGGTGGCTTGACCATTAACAATTTATCTGCTGCTTTTAAAAATATCAAAATCTACCAAGTGACACAATCAGGCGGTTATAGTTCTCCTGCTGCTTATGAATGTGTGGGTAGTTGTAATACAACGATTACTATTCCTAGTTTAGCAGCTGGTCGCTATGCGGTCTTTTTATCGTTATATGATCAAAATTGGTCGCCTATTTGTGGCGAAAATATTTACGAAATTAGCCTTGGCAATGGTGGTGGAACAACAGGCGGTGGCACGACAGGTGGCAATACAACAGGCGGTAGTACAACAACCGGTGGTAGCACGACAGGCGGCAATACAACAGGCGGTGGAACGACAGGCGGCAACACAACAGGCGGCGGCAACGGTTCTGCCTGTGACCAAGTTACTTTTTCAGGTAGTAATGGCACCTTAATTATCAATAACTTATCCACTCCTTTTCAGAATATCAAAGTTTTCCAAATCAATCAATCTGGTGGTTATAATACACCTGCTGCTTATGAATGTGTGGGTAGTTGTAGAGCCAATGTTAGTATTCCGAATCTGTCAAATGGTCGCTATATCGTTTCCTTAACGCTATTTGATACTAACTGGTCACCGCTCTGTGGAGAAAATACTTATGAAGTGAATTTGGTAAATGGCAATGCGAGTGCGAGTGGTCGTGCTTCAGCAGTATTAGCCTTATCTGCATTTCCACGACAACAACAAGTACAATTAGCATGGGTGTCTAATCATACCTATCAGGGCGATCATTTCATTATTGAACGGGCGGCCAATGGAAAAGACTTTGAGTCAATTGCCACCCATCCCATTACAGAAAAAAGTTTTGATTTAGAAACATTCAGAGGTATAGATGACCAACCGCTGGAGGGAGAAAATTATTATCGCATTCAGCTAGTTGATCTAACTGGCACTTCTAAATACACGGATATTCAGAAGGCTACTTTTCATTCAGTGCCTACTTTCGGTATTTTTCCCAATCCTACGGCTACTACGGCTTTCCTTAATTTAGCGGAATATAAAGGACAAACTGTTGATTTGAAAATACACGATCATCTTGGACATCTTGTTTATGAAAAACAGTTCCCTGCTGTTCAAGAAGATTATCAACGAATAAATACGGAAGCATATAGTAATGGTATTTATTTTGTTACGATGCGGGTGAAAGGGAAAGCACCTGTTAGTAAAAAATTGGTAGTTAAACGGATGTATTAGTAGATAGAGGCTTTAGAGGGAGAGAATTGAGTTTGTTTTTTTAATTAGAGTCTGTCCATAAAGTACCTTGGCCTTTAGGCTGAGGAGGGCAGATCACCGATTTTCAGCTTTAAACATCCTCAGCCTAAAGGCCAAGGTACAGCCGAGCGACTTTATGGACAGACTCTAATTAAAAAACAAACTCAATTCTCTCTCTCTAAAAAAATCTATCCAATCTACCGTTTGGCCGAATCTCCGTGAACAATCATGTACAATTTCGTATTTAGAGAGGAAGACACTATTGTTTTGTAGCATTTTACTCTTAGCCGTTAATCTGCCCACTTACATCTAGGCTATTGGTATAACGAATAAACTACATGAAGCAACTAAGAATAGCAGCGATCTCTCTATTTACCCTACTAGCAATCGCAAGTGTATTTTTTGCCTTACAATTAAAATTTACGTTTGACTTTGAACAATTTTTTCCTGTAGGCGACCCAGATTTAGCATTTTTCAAGGAATTTATTGAAGATTTTGAGACAGATGATAATTTTATGCTCCTCGCTGCGGCTAGAAAAGAAGGCGTTTTTGAAGCCAATTTTTTAAAGCAATTCCACGACTTAACGTTAAAAACTCGAAGCCTACCTTATGTAGTAGAAAGCCAATCTTTGACCAAGCTAGTCTTTCCTGTTAAAACACCTTTTGGTATTACGACTGTCCCTGCCATTCATATTGACACCCCTTCCAAGTATGCGAGAGATAGCCTGAAAATTATGCAGGACGAACGGTTTGTCCATAATTTAATCTCTGAAGATGGGCAGGCACTCGTTATTGCGCTAAAGACAAAAAACAGAGTAACGCTGGAAGAAGCGGATGAATTAATGGCCGCTACCAAACAGCTATTATCCCAATATGATTTTGAAGAAACGCATTGTCTAGGAACGGCTTATTTTCAAAGTGAGTTAGTCAAAATGTCTCAACGAGAAATACTAATGTCTGCTCTTATTTCGGGGCTATTGGTCACTTTTATTCTTTTTGTTTTGTTTCGACGACCGATAGGGATTGCCATTGCTTGTGTGTCTATTGCTTTAGGAATGCTGCTATTACTAGGTTTCTTAGGAGCTACTGGAAGGGAATTAAGTGTGATGTCTGCTCTTTATCCTGTGCTAATGATTATTGTGGGTACCTCAGATGTGGTACATATTATGTCGAAATATATTGATGAATTGCGGAAGGGGCTGCCTAGAAAAGAAGCCATTACCATTACCATCAAAGAGATTGGATTGGCTACTTTATTGACTTCGATTACTACGGCTATCGGCTTTGCCTCCTTATTGAGTAGCCGCATTAGTCCTATTAAAGATTTTGGAGTCAATGCGGCAATTGGGGTGGTCATCGCTTATATCACTGTTATTTTCTTTACGACCGCACTTCTCTCTTTTTTCAAAAAAGAGCAGTTGACCTACCTCACAAAAGAACAAAATATTTGGGAAAAATTACTAGAGGGTACTTACCAAATAACCATCCATCATCCCATTAGAATTATTATTGGGAGCCTATGTTTATTGGGGATCTGTTTTTGGGGAATTTCTACTATTACAACGAACTATCGCATGGAAAGTAGTCTGCCGATTGGTGCAGAAATTACAGAAGATTTTTTATATTTTGAAAAGGCTTTTGCAGGCTATCGTCCTATGGAAGTAGGGGTATTCGCACAAGGAGATTATCAGGCCCAAGACTATGCTGTTCTACAACAAATAGATAAAGTCGAACAGTATTTAAAAACGCAGTCTAACATCAAATCTGTGAGTTCCATCACCACCTTATACAAGACTTGTCACCAAATCAATAACCGCAATAAAGCGGCTGCTTATAGTCTCCCAGACTCCGAACGGTCTTTCCGAAAAGCCCAAAAAATGCTTAGTCGACTACCTAATAACACCGCCAATATAATGGTCAGCAAAGATGGAAAAAAGGCAAGAATTACTACTAGAATTTTAGATATTGGAGCAGATTCTATACAATTATTAGGTGCTGAAATTGACCAGTGGATTGGGGCAAATACGGACCCAACTATTGCTACTTTTAAGCGAACAGGTACTGGAATTATCTTAGATAAAAATGCTTTGTACGCTCGACAAAGTTTGTTGGAAGGTCTTGGATTTGCCATTATCATCGTCAGTATCCTGATGGCATTGCTCTTCAAAAATTGGCGAATGGTTTTTATTTCTTTAATTCCGAACCTCTTGCCCTTGCTGATTGCGGGTGGATTATTGGGTTTTTTAGGCATTGAATTGGAAGCGGGGGTGGCTATTTTATTTGCTATTGTTTTCGGGATTGCCGTAGATGATACTATTCATTTTTTGAGTAAATTTAAACTAACGCAAGATAAAGGGTATTCGATTGAGGAGTCTATTCATATTACTTTTTTGGAAACGGGAAAGGCGATTTGCTTAACTTCTATTATTCTATTTTTTGGTTTTTTGGTGATGTTGTTTTCTGTAAATCCGCCTAGTGTTACGGTGGGATTGATGATAAGTGTTACGCTTTTTACGGCTTTGATAAGTGATTTATTGCTGATTCCTGTTTTGATACGGCGGTTGCTTTAGTTGTCTTTTGTTTCCGAAATTATTCAACCTGTAAAGAAAAACTACGGAGTAGTTGAACATGAATAGCCCCGTATGAAATGCGGGGAATTTGGTGCGAGGGAATTTAATACACGGAAATTTAACAAAAAATATCTAACAAATC
>JAYJMJ010261061.1:0-14654 GCA_036873875.1 Laminaria ephemera | reverse complement strand
TCACGAGTAAAGCGAGCCATCAACCAGCGCCCGCCGTTCTTGCGATTGGGGTGGCCCACGTGATTTGGTGCATGGGTCAGGCCGTCACGCTTGACTACTTCCTGCGAAAGCCGTACATCTATTTCGTTGTTGCCGTGGAAGTGGGCGACTTCTTTTCCATTGAATTCAATTACTGTGAAGTCTGAATCCGGCTTCCATAGTCGCACATTGATTCCTTGAAGCTTTTCAAGTTTTTTGATCAGCTTCTTGCGTAGTTCGGCCATGCTTGTCTCCAGTCTGTTGCGAATTTTCCGTACTCACACTGGACAAAATATCATAAATAGCGGTGTCTCTTAGCGCAATTGACAACCCAGTGGCTAAGTTTTAAAAATACTACAATACATGGCTGGTCAGGAGTCGTGCCTTGTCAGATGTACTTTTTAAGATGTGTATTCACGAATAGCTTGTCTGATGTGTGTAGCTCAATGTTCGAGATCTCGGCGCTCGTAAGCCAGTGGAAAGTTTGTCTGCGCTCCGGGTCTACCGCTGTGGGTTCGTGTTGACTTGAAGTCAGAAGTACGACAAAAAATATGTGACATTCGTATTCGTTGTCGTATTTGTAACGCCCTGTCGCATTCTCAAGATTTAGCCCGGTCTCTTCTTTTAACTCTCGAATGGCGGCTTTCTCTGGCGTTTCACCATAGTCAATAGCGCCTCCTGGAAACTCATAGACCATGCCCTGGTTTCTCCTGTAACGCCTTTGCACGAGCACTTTAGCGTCTCGGACTACGACTGCCATTGAAAGATTTTTCAATTCAGCATCTGGATGGTGAAATAGTTATTTTGTTATACCTATTCGAAAAGCACAGGACAAAAATCTGCCGTAGACTCTACTTTATTACTAACAATTATCTCATAATTCCACGGTGGCTACAGATGACAACATCTAACACGCGTCTCTATAGTTTTGCATACGGCACAAAAGGAATGCGCTCTCGATTGACAGACCGTGCAACGATTTCCGGAACAATTCTTTGGAAGTGGTCTGTTGCCTCATGGGCCGCCCATGATTCTTCATTAACGTACAACTCGAAGATATGATATAAATTTGGGTTTGTCGGTGATTGGTAGGGTAGAAATAGCTTAACCCCCGGTTCTGCCATCGTTGGTGTAATGAGTTCGTGTAGAAATTCACCGATTGCTTCTGCCTCTCCTGGCATTGCTTCAATTGTAATTGATACTACAAATCCATCATTCAGCTCTTCGTGGGTAAACATAATATATTATCCGGATATATACTGAAAAAGTGGTGGGTACTTAGGTTTAACTGAAATACGAAACTAACATGTCGGTGCGCAGCGAAGCATTTATATTTGTTTCAAATTTGGCACCACGCTTTTTACGTCCAGCAGTGAAGTTGATTTAATCGAAACCGCTGCCAATCTACGCGCCTCTTCACAGCCATTGAACGCGATAGAGTATCCTGCTGCCCCGAAAAGGGGGAAATCCGATCTGGAATCTCCTATATGCATTACTTCAGATATTGTGAAATTGTTTTTACTGCAAATGCCCTCAATAAATGATATTTTTTCGGTTTCGTGGAAATAGGTTTCTACAATCCCGGTAAATCTGCCATTCTCGTCGACTTCAAGTGATGGTCCTGACCAATCACTAAATCCGTATCTCAGGGCCATAAATTCACCGATAAAATCCCAGGCCATGGTGGATATCACGCAGGGAATATTGAAAGACTTAAAGTATTGAACAGTCTCTGATATGTGATTTATTAAAGGGACGTCTTCCAGGTGAGCGTATACTTCTTCCTTCGAGTATCCCTGATACCGGGCAGCATCAAACTCCCCGAATTCAACATTTGATATTTCGCCGCTACTGTACTTAGCCTCGTAATCTCGTACTTTGGGTAGATCCCCCATTTTTACTGAAAGATGCTCTGCAGAGCTGGTGCCAGTGATTAAAGTACCGTCCAGATCAAAACTTGCCAGCTTCCATTTAATCATCATTCTCTCTATTTGAACCCATCAGTTATTTAACTCACCGGTAAGCTGTAAAGCCTTGGCACGTTGAATATTCGCATGTCAGGCTTGTACGTTGTTTAGCTTTTTGTAGTGATCAAACACTTTCTGTAGCTCCCCTGACAATCCGGCGTCATGGGGATGTTTGCTGGTTTTCATTAGATCTTCCGCAGTGCAGCCACCGTAGACCTGCGCTTGCAGGGACATATCTGACCCGGATGACAAAAGAGTATCAACAATATCTGCAAGATTCGAAGGAACAACTTGCCGATAACCTTCTACGCCATTTGAACCCGTGTAATGCAATAAGGTTGATTGGTGAGTATAGCTGGATCTCTGATGCACTAACGCTGGTCTTTCAGCGATTGCCTTCTTAATAAGGTCAAGGTCGCCGGCAAGTAAGCTATCTACCAGGGATTCAAATTCGGCATCTGGTTTTAGATCTCCCAGCCGTTCGACTTCATCCCAGCTCTCGTACCCACAGTCCTGTGCAACACAGTACCTTGCATCCTGTAGAGTAAATTCACTGGCAAAATATTCGGCCAGGGTTTTCCTGCCAAATTTTCGAGAAGTAACAAATACTATTCCTGCATTTTCATTCTCATGACCCCATAGCAATCTCTCTGATAGGTTCTCAAGATGTTTTCTAACTGGAATCTGATAGCTTGATGAAGTTAATAATCCATCGTATAGATCAATTAGCCGTTCGACATGAGGACTTTTGTGGACATGCACTTTAGGCATAGGTATCTCTCCTTAGGATTGTGCTAACTTTTCTGTATTGTATGCGATGCTTAAAAATTAGTTAAGCGGGGCGTTGTGGCATTGCGTTTCTGGCAACCTGTACTTTGCAAAGTATAGAAATTAGTTGGATTCGATGGCGGTAATTGTACTACGCGCAACTAGAGATGTACTACCGCCTCAACATTGTTTCCATCCGGATCAAGTAGAAACGCGGCATAATAGTACGGCGCATAATTTTCGCGAATTCCAGGTTTGCCATTGCACACAAAGCCATTTTTGACTCCAGAATCATGAAACTGCTGAACAGATTGCTTATCGGAAGCACTAAATGCTATATGTGAAGGTGTATGGGCATCCGCCCTTTCAATAATAAACCTGACCTTGTCCTCATCAATCAGCCCGAACCCCGTTGCTGCTTCATCAGACCACTTCAGTTCGATGTTCAGCGGCAAGAGTACCGTGCAGTAGAATTTTTTACATTGGCTGTAATTTTGTGTTTTTATCTCAAAATGATCAATCATATCAATCCGGCTTAGACGGGAAGTTGGTGCGATCAAAATACTCAGGGCCACGGTTATCGGCAATACTTGCAACCGTAGGGTAAAGCGCATTTGTGGGCTGGATGAGAAGCAGTGAAAATACTTCTGAGGGCAGGTATGAGTTATGTCTAATTGTCATCGAACCCACACGCGCAAGTTCCCCAGAGCCCTAAAGCCAAGATTTTCTAATCCGCGAAGTTCCTGACTTGAACCATAGCCGACAAGAGGAAGGCTATTTGCGTTATTAACAGCGTAACTAATACATTCAACAATGCCGTCTGGATGACCGAACGTATTGCTAATGCCTACGACATTTTCACTGCGATTTAGTATCAACCCGGAATCCATCCGTCCAGCAGTCTGTCGGTACAGAAAGAGTACATTCTGTGTTAGTAGTTCAGGTGTAAATATAGTTTGGTTAAGCGGAGTTTCTCCCCAGGCGGCTATCCATTGTTCAAGTTCAATCGTAGAGGAAACTTTTCCGACGGCCGCGGTATGCGTCAGAGTAGAGTGTCCTGCGGACAGAGCATACCAATGTGCTTTAAATTTCATGGAGAACCCATGTTCAGTTAGATCAATGTCTGCATAGCTGTCTTTCCAGCCACACTTTGGTGGCAAGCCATCAGCCAGTTGTGTTAACCCTGCAGCGTCTGTGTCCGCTATTGTAGAGACTACGTTTGGGTAAAATGGCGGCATGCGTCCTGTCGTTCTCCAGGCATTTGCCAATCTTTCATTTTTGATTCCGTGAGAATTTGCTACAAGCTCGCACCATTCTGCATTGTTGAGAATCGCGTTGTGTAATAGGTTATTGATCATAGCTTCCGGTTTTGCTGTCGTCGATAACAAGTGGCATCTTGATATTATACATGGCGATCAACTAAAGACCGCAGAGTCCGCCACGTCCAGTGCAGGGTTGTATAGATCATTTGATGTGATTGTAATGCCTGCGGCTGTACTCCAACAAAGTAAGCGACCATCTATTATGGGTTTCCTTCCCTCATCAGGCCGCGTGTGCTCGCACACAGAGTCCCGCTTACACCAATTAACAATTATCGGGTGATATTCACTGGTAAATACATTTGCGTCATGACACTATGTTGTAAGACTATATTTGTTGAACCTCATGAAAGTTAAATCAATTCTGCTAGTCACAATTGTCTGCATCCACTTTTTTGGAAGCTCGGGCTTCGCTGAAAGCCGGCCAGATTGTATATCTGCTGCAAGCGATGCGGATGGCGATGGGTTTGGATGGGAGAATAATGCTACTTGTCTGGTCGTTGCCGAGTCTGGTCAGTGTGAAAACAGAGGGGGCTATCCCTGGGGTTGGAATCCCGTAGCTTTGGCATCCTGCCGACTTGATGAGCCAGTCGTTGCGTGCACGGATACTGATGGTGATGGGTATGGTTGGAATGGCATTGCCACATGTCGGATTGAACAGATCGAATCATCTGAGTGTATAGATGCTGATGGAGATGGGTACGGTTGGAATGGCACTGATACTTGCTTTGTAGAAGTAAAGCCTTTTTCTGTCTCGACAGCAGATTCAAGGTGGCGTGTGTGCGGACTGAGAGATAGCGATGAGATCGAGATCGGAAGAACCTGGGGACTGACACAAATTAATGGCACAAGCTTTAGGCCGTGCGTCAGGCGGTGCTTTTCAGATACCACCGTTGATCTGGAGAATTATGCCGGCTGGGGGTATGACTACCAATCCAACGCCCAGTGCGCCCTGATTGATGAACTGGATAGCAGTAAAACAACATACAGCATTCCAGTTTATGTTCCAGATGAAACACCACAAAGGCTGGAATTTGAAAATGAATTTGCCTACCCGCTTTACGAAGGAGACGGAACCTGGAAGTGTGATCAAGAGACGCGTGATGGAGTAGATCAGTTGTTCGAAACCACTGGTTACACAAACCACTATCAATTCCTGATTAACGGGCAACTTCGAATCTGGAATGCTAATAATCGCTCGACAGAATCAACAAATTACAAAGGTTGGTACTACGACGGTGATGCGTACTACGACGGAGACAAAGGCACTCGATCTATAGTTTTGATTGATCACGATAAGGTCAATGGAAACTTCGAGACAACTGGCTACATAAAGCTTGCTGGCAGCAGCCTGACGATCTACCAAACAGCGTTCGACCGCAAAGCCTGTGCGCGCACTACCCCGATTGCAGAAACGAACCTACCAGAAACAGTCGAAGAGATAGAAAATCTGCCAATCATTGCACTAGACGCTCTGCTTGGTGTTTCTATGCAATGCTCACCGTTTGAAAGTTTAAATATTAACTATGCATATTTGTCGAGTTCCGATTGGGGATACTACACTGAGCCTTTCAACAGTGGCTCAACGGATGTAACGGTACAGTTCTTCGCTACCGATGATCGAGGTGAGGCCAGATATCAACTGTGGGAACCATCCGGTGATGGGCCGCTCAACTACAGCAACACTTACACCGTAACTGGTAATTTGTTCAGTAGCTTCTATGTTGCCCCCGGCAACGTCGCCCGAGGTTACTCATACACAGATGTAGTTTTTAAAAAACACTCAAGCTACGTGATTCGTAAGGACACCTACAAATTTGGTAGCTCGGGAAATTCTGGAGCAACTGTTACATACTCTAAATGTATTTAGGCTGTCTGCCTGTCGCTATGAGGGGGGGTATCCTCAAGGCAATAATGTGATTGCCGATACGCTTGGCGATCAGGCAGTTATGTAAACGGGCTCGATGAATCGAGCGGGAGCGTCGTGTGAAGTATTGGTTAGTTGTTGTATTGCTGGTTGCTGTTGCGGGGTGTGCTTCAGATAAGCCACAAAATTCTTATCCTGAGTCACAAAAGCAACCTGTTTACGTGGATTTCTCAAAACTTGAGGATGAAAGAACCGCCCCGATTTATCTGGCTTATAGTATTGCGAAATCCATTTGGGAACCAACCTATTTGAGCGATGGGTCACAGGATCACTTTGCAAAGGAAGTTTATGCAAGAACAATGATGCTCGGAGTTTGGAAAGAAGCTAAAGAAGTTGATCCTGAAAAATCACATCCCGTACTGAATGCTATGGAAAATATCTTAGACGCAGGTTACTTGCGTGAAGCTATTTGGGTGAGGCACAGCGATGCTTTTAAGGCCCGACCGGACGATTTGGATATAGCCGGATTTAAAAATTGGGTCAAGGGAAATGGCGATAAATTGGTTCAGGCGGATGATCTGTAGCGTTCATTATGTATCGCAAGAGGCTCTGTTTTGAACTAGATTATCAAGTCTTCTTATTGGGTGAAAATCCAGATGAGCCGGGAAGGGGGTTT
Source organism: Laminaria ephemera (assembly GCA_036873875.1). Lineage (NCBI taxonomy): Eukaryota > Phaeophyceae > Laminariales > Laminariaceae > Laminaria > Laminaria ephemera. The sequence goes on along the minus strand of JAYJMJ010261061.1, from coordinate 8,039 downwards.
CATAATCTGATAGGTTGGCTCAAGAACGCCCCCTTTGTTTTGTGGGCTGACAATAATGCAGTCACGTGCGCTATGTCTTACAGAACAGTTTTTAACTCCAGGCCACTGTGTTGTTTAAAACTTCATAGCTTATTGTGCTTTATCGTTCAATAATTTCCCCCCGTGCGGGGCCTGACCTGGACTGGTGTTTTCAGCTGCCGGAACCACTACGTATCAAGCTATTATTCAGTTGCTGACATGCAATTTCTCAATAACCTCATCGAAACGACGACAAAGATCCTCAGCTGAGTTTGCCGTAGCTGCGACATAGAAATCCGGCCTGAGTATGAAGTAAGTGGCATCAATGCTGGCCATCCAGTCAGCGTAGGTACCTTCGGTATCTATGGCGTCGCAGGACGACCCGGGGGCTCCGATATGTATGGTTTTACCATCCAGATGCTGTAATATATCAAGCTGTTTTTTATCAAGCGAAAGCGCGGGATCAAGGCCATAACCAATCACCATCCACCCTTGTCCCACGGCCTGATCAAAACGGTCAGGTTTGCCGTTTGCCTGTACAACGCCCTGAGTCGATAACTCACCCGCTGCGGCTGTATCTTCGCACCATACGCCCGAGCCAAGATGCACCAGGTCCCCGGTGATGGGTTCATGATTTCGTGCCGCCAAAGCAGCCTTCATGGTGCGGTCTCTTTCTGCGGCCTTTACCGGGTCAGCAATACAAATAATATTGCCCAGTTCCTGACTGAAATCAATGTAGTGTTTGGCGTGATGAATCCTTTCGCTTTCATAGCTGTCTAACACCTTGTCATTAAGTTTGCCTTCAATGATTGCATTCAGTCGCCAACCAAGAGCGACGGCGTCACGAAACCCGGCACACATACCTTCACCGGCAAAGGGCGGCATCAGGTGCGCTGCATCACCGGCAATCATGCAGCGACCGACACGCCATTGTTCTGCCCAGCGTGCCTGAAACCGATACACAGCGCTGCGTTCAAGGGTGGCGTTGTCCGGTGTGAGCCCCCAGGGTTCCAGTAGTCGCCAGGCGCTTTCTGGTTTGGCTATTTCTTCGGATGATTCATCAGGCATGACCATGAACTCCCAGCGGCGTCGGCCCGGTCCGCCCGGCACCAGTGTGGTTGGTCGTTTTGGGTCACATAACTGCCACTGTGCAGGAGACACCTTGTAGTCACCCTGCGGCACCATATCAAGTATCAGCCAGTCGAAAAAGTAACCTTTGTCGATAACGGTGATGCCGAGCTGTTCTCTGACAAAGCTATTAGCACCATCGCAGCCGACAACGTATCTGGCGCGCAGGCTTTGTTGTTTGCCATCCGGACCGAACAGTTCTTTTGTCTCTTGTAGTTGAACAGTGACACCGTCTGCATCTTCTGTCAGTGAAGTCGCCTCCCAACTGCGGATCAGTTTAATCGATGGTATTTCTGCAGCTATACCATGCAACCGGGTTTCGAGTTCCGGTTGATTGAACCAGTAGGTGACGCGCCAGCCGGAAGGAGATACGCTTTTCCAGTCGACCAGTTGCAAGTCTTCAAGGTCTGCATTTTTCCAGTAATATAATTCTTCATGGTATTCGATCGCCGGGTCGCTATTGCAGTCGATACCGAAGGTGGCAAGAATACGAGCGACTTCATGATCCATGGTGACCGCACGTGGGCGGTCGTAGATGGTCGGCCAGCGTTCAATCAAGGTGACACGCTTTCCCTGTTTGCCCAGTAAAATGGCTAGCAGTGTTCCTACAGGCCCTGCGCCGACAATGGCGACATCTGCATCGAGTGACATTTGTTTATTGATCCGTAAACTGTTTTTCTTTGTCGGTGCCCGGCATGCGGACTCGAAATCCCAATGGAAAAAATCGCACTCCCCAGCGTGATCGAATGATACCCCATATTAAGAGGTGCCAGAACCACCCCCCAGACTTGAGACTTGCGCAAACGATAAGCGGAATACTTCGGCAACCACCCAGGTACCAATGGCGAAGTAGGCACCACGTAATCGAAATACCAATGTTGCTACTGGAACGGCAATAAGGGCCGCAAGAACACCGGCACCCAGTATGGCCATAACCGGGTGGACCCCCGCAAAGATGGTTAGTGCAAATAACATATAACCACCAAACCCGACGTAGGCCTGTTGACCAACTGACACCAGGCCTGCATAACCTGCCATCAGGTTCCAGAGTGTTGCCGCCCGAAACGACCGGCCTAACGCTGTGTTATAAAATATTTAAGTCTCTATTCCTGGTGAAGTTCAAAAAGACTTGGGTGGCTTTTGATCATTTTTCATGGTGAGCCTTGTCTATGCAATAGTAGCGAACCAAAATTGCGGGCCCTGGCATTTACACAATTGGATACGCGCGTAGGGACGATCAGCTATTTGTTGTTAGGCCTTGTTCCCATTATCATCGAGCATATTAGTCGGCCAATGCCCATACTTACCCAGTAATTCAACCAACTCTGTACTGCCGTTTTCCTGAGCAAGATCAGCAAGCGTGTAGTTTTCCGGAGCAAACAAAGAAGGATCTGCTCCTTTCTCTAGCAATGCTTCAGCGACTGGAATTAAGGGTGCATCAACAGCCAGAGATATGGGTGACATCGCATTTTCCTCTCGAATGCCTTTTTCCTTCGCGTTTACATCTGCCCCGGCGTCTATTAAATATAGACTTATTTCCTCGTGACCATTCCATATAGCATGCATGAGCGGAGACATATCATCGTTTGTATTCTCCACATCAGTGCCAGAAGACACTAACTCTTTCATTATTCGAAAATCGCCGCTAACGCAGGCTTGTGTCAATGGAGTATATTTTTCCGGCATGAGGTTTTTCGGTTCCTCACTCGCTTTGATGTTTAATGAATCCAACGTACTTTTAAGCTCATTGATACTTCTTTTGGTTGAGTAGCTTCTCATTAGCCAATGAGAAATTAGAAAGAAAAACGATAGAATTATAAATATTTGATTCTTAGAGTAAACAAATGCGATCAGCGTCACCCAGAAGGCAGCTAACAAGGAATACACAACTTTTAGTCTTGGGTTCTCGTCGTACAGATGACGATGCTTGTACATCTGATGCAGGCTGAATAGCAATCCACCAACTACGAGAATGACTAATAATATGCCCATGTTTTTCCTTAGACCTATCGTCCCATTCTATTGCACAAAGTGCGCTGCAGGACTACATAGAATTTTAAAACTAGTTTTTTAGGCACATCTGATAAGTTCTACTACACGTCTTCAGTTTGTTATCGCGGTTGTCGCGTGCTTCCGTCTTGCATGCCTGAGCCATGCTTCCCCCTGTACGATTTCCGCCGTACATCGAATTTCCAATGGCCGCTGCTGCAGACCAATCACCCTTACAGAGGCTTAGACGATACGAATAGTCCTGCCGCCATTGAGATTCGCATGCGCTGCGCTTGTTGCTGCATTTCAGGCCATTGTCTGCTGACTGGTTTGGTTTCTTTTTATCCGCTACATTTGACGGTGATCGTTGTTTCGGCGTAGCAATTTCCGTTACTTCGGTATTTTCGGCAGGCTTTTTATCAGAGTAGTGTTTCTTGCCATTCTCGTCAGTCCAGGTATAAATGCCGGCAAACGAGATTGTGATTGAAGCAACGAAGATTACTGCGATCGCTGTAGTCTTTAGGAGAGCGTGCATATCTATACTCATGACTGGTAAAATGAAGAATACGACAACTTCTAAGGTGTATATCGTCAATGTACGATTTTAGTGAAGCAAACTAACGCACAGGAATCGGGTTAGCTTAACTACTAAAAACACACCCCCTCCAGTGCACCATGGGGTAGTCACTGCAATGTGAAAACATGAACCGGGCCTCGTTGTAATGCTCAACTATGAGGCAGCAAACCTTTGCCTTCTACAAGGATAACATTCTTCTCTTTCACACGAGCGTTCAAGCAAAGAAGTGTAAGATAACTAACGATCTGTAGCTTTCAAGATTATCGCAGTAAATTTACTGATGACTGGAAGGGTTAGTTAGCTGCTTTTAACAGTATAGTCATAGCGAATAAATCCCCTGAAGTCCGCAAGTTTATCGTAGAGAATTCGTGCTGTGTCGTTGTTTGTTTGGGTGTTCCAATACAACCGATCACAATGGGTGTCGCGTGCATGCCCGGCGACTGCCTCAATGAGGCTTCTAGCTACACCCTTGCCCCGCGAATCTGAAGAGGTATATAAGTCTTGCAAGTAACAGGACCTGGGCTCCCACACTGTAGTGTGAAAAAGGTAATGCACGATTCCTGCTATTTTATCATTCTGCTCTGCGCAGAAACTATAGATCTCATGGCGTTCAATCAGGCGTAGCCACACACGGTCATATTCCGAATCACTGGTGGGTGTTTTATAGAATTCTTTATATCCTCTTGCTAATTCCTCCCATGCATCCCGGTCGGCTAACTGGAGTTCACGCACTACAACACTCTTCATTCAGATATTCTCAACGGTAGGATGTTCTTCATTACGCTACGGTATTCGTTGTTCAGTGTCAGGTTGGCGTGATTAAACACATCGGCTTGAAACATACCCCGAATACGACCTGAACTAAATTCAGTTGTTTCCATTCTCATATCAGTCATGCATCTACAAATTCATAATATCATGGTGTGACGAAAAGCTTCACGAGTGTAGAGTGCCAATCTTGATTGATACAGTATCTTCTATAAGCTAATAGTATTGTTGTCAGGGCTAACGGGAGCATTTTTCCAGCCTGTGCCGTATCCACCGAATGCCAAGTTTTAAAATCTCAATGTCTCAACGAAGTCGCCACGCTCAGTGACCGCACCTAGCCTGGCCCAAACAACGAGGGATCCATAATTGAGATCATCTCTCGCGCCCTGTTCAATTTCTGCTCCTTGGTTTCTCCTTTAGCCACAGTGCCCTCGACAAAAAGTTTAGCCAGCCCGTGCACCGAGGACCATGCCAGTAGTTCATGCGCACTAAGACTCTCGGGATCTTTATCTTCAAGCGTATCTGCAAAACCACTTTCAAGGTGCGCCCGCAATTGAATGGCAGCTGCGATATAGGCCGGATCATTGACGTACAAAGACTCTTCGCGCCACATGGCACGAAAGAAGGCTGGCTTGTCTAAGGCGAACTCGATATAAGCCAGACCCACTGCATGAAACGGGTTGGTGGATGTTTGTTCTGCTGCAACCTTTGCCAGTGACATACATTCAGCCAGTTGTGCCAACGCTCTGGTGGCGAAAGCTGTCAGCAAGGCTTTTTTGTCGGAGTAGTGTCTGAATGCTGCAGAGGGGGAGACGCCGACCAGTTTTGCGCAGGCTCTTAAGGTAACTGCTTCCAGCCCGAATTTGGTGGCTATTTCATCTACTGCGGCCAACAGGGATTCTGCCAGGTCGCCGTGATGATATGCGTTCTTTGATTTCTTCATGAGTCCAGTCTACTGGATGATGTGAACGTTGTTAACTTATTTTCATCCAAACCCTTGTTTCTTGCACCAGAGTCTGTATATTAGATGTGAACAGCGATTACATTGGTTGGTTAAGGGAAGCGATTATAGCCATAAGGTGCTGTTTTTCAAACATATAGCTTCTTTATTGTCCTTAAGGAGGATAAGAAATGTCGTCAACAGGCGAATCAAAAGTTGAAAGATCAAACAGTCGTTCATGGGGCCCATGCGGGTCAAACTATGGTCGAAAAGGGCATTGGACAGGCGGCAATATTGCGGCGATGGTTATTGGCTTTGTATTGTTCTGGCCAGTAGGTTTATTGATCCTTTTCTGGACTATGTCAGGCCGCCCGGTGCGGGAATTACCTGCCGCTATTCGCGAAAAATGGGCTGGTTTTGCCGGGCAGTGGGGCAATAAGCATCACGCCAGCGGTAATACTGTGTTTAATGAATTTCAGCAAACACAATATGATCGCATCCGGGAAATAAAAGACGAGATCAAAGAGCGGTCCGGTCGGTTTAATGACTTCCGCGCCGATGCGAAGAGAAGGGCTGATGAAGAGGAGTTTAATCAGTTTATGGCGAGTTCGCCTTCTTCAAAGTAAAAGATGTTTTTTCTGATGGTGGTGGCAGCGGCATGTTTTTGTGTCGCTGCTTTTTTGTGTGAAGTTAGATGTTCAGGTGTTCCCTGCCGGACGCCTTACTTTTTAAGGATACTTGAAACGGATTGATGTATCAGTCATGCAGGAAGGAATTAAACGTATACATATTATTGATACTCCTAGACGTGGAATTATCAGTAAATGTCAAAGACAGCAATGGGCGAAGAATGGTAAGCCAAGGTAAAGGGAAAGCTCGAACCCGAGTTAGCCAGGGGGAGGGTGAAACAGAGCAATCTAGCGTGTATGCTTGAAGAGAAAAAGGGGTGAAGGAAACGCCTCAGACGTTATCGAAAAACTCGGTAGGGAAACTTTTAGTGCGGTCTTTATGTTTCAGATATTGGAAGTGATTCGATGCAGTGCAAATTCGGTTGGATTAGTTTTTGGTGGCGACGAAAATTAATAACGCCTTTGAGATGGCTAAAGCAACGCTGCGAAATCATAGCGCTAACCATTGGCGCGGCCATCTTCTTGTTGGCTATTATGATTCCTATATTTATATCGGTAATCCATATTGATGAACGATACGATAGCGAGTACTACGCAGATTCCATGGACTTCATCGCAGCGCTCGCGGAGGCCGAAACTGTTTGCGCAAAAGATAAAGAAAAGCGGGATGGCGGCTATTGTAAAGTACTTAATAAACTTATCAATGACCGTACAGCGATCCATGACCTTGGGGCACAAGAAACCATGGCGCTTGCTACGCGCGGATTGCTCTGGAGTTCTTCGTTGCAGGCCATCGCGTCTTTTCTAACTCTGGGTTTTCTATTTTGGACCGTCCGCCAAACGTACGCTATTTTGCTGCAATCTGAAGCCACCACTAAGGCCGCTGAATTGACTCTTAATCAAGCTGTCGAAACTACAAATATCACTCGCGACACTCACGAAGAAACCAGAAGGGCTAACAGCAAGACGCTCAAGCCCTATTTGGAAATCACTGAAGCAAAAGGGGTGCTCGGAGCTGGCGGGCCTGACACCATTCATCATTTATTTTGGATCAATCTCTCGATATCCATAAAGAATATAGGGAAAACTCCAGCGCGCATGTTCACTCCTATTGAAATTGAATCCGGGGGAGCTAGTGTCAAAGCGAAACAGGGGGGGCAAATGAGCTTCCACATTATGCCTGACTCTGACCCAGAATTCGAAGGTGCTCATCTTTCTGGGTTTTACCCCGGTACCTCCGGGGGGATCGAATACATCGCACCTTCGCAGTTTAAAAGCCAAGGTGTTATCGGAATCATCAAAACCAACACAGTTATTCCCGCGTCTTCCACCAACAGGGATACAGAACATTCGTTGCACCTCGCGCAGGAACGGGGGCTTGAATACGACTTCGACATGGTGTGCAGTTTCGCTTATAAAGACGACTTTACTGTTCTTGAAAAATCGCACTACAGAGTGCGGTTCCATTGCAGGGGAAGTAACGGGAAGATTGAAGTGGTTGAAATTATTAGCGAGAGTATCGAACCGATTGCCGACGGCAGCGTGTACGATGTTTCGACTGAATAAGATGGCCAGACATAACCAATTAGCGCCTTTGGGTGCCTTCGGCATGTTGATCTGTGCCGTTCTGGCAGGCAACTCAGTTGAACGTTTCCGTGCTACTTCGCTGACGGGCCATCTATGGATCCCTTATTTATTAACAAGGTACTGCCTCTGCGGTACGGCTCAAAACTGACCAGACGCTGGTACATCAAAGGCGAAAAACAAAAACCCTGTTGTGATGTTCCATGGTGTTTGCGACTCGACGGTCCGATGCAGATCCGTCTTGGAAATTCAGTAAATAGGACTGGCAGCCTTCGTTCGCCTTTCCCATCTGTCACCGACTACAGCTGTATTTCGCATCAGTGTGGTAATTTGTCTGCTAGAAAGAACAATGGCAGAGTGCGTTAAAAGGACGAACGATGACTATCGAATCACGTCGGTTAAAGCA
>JAYJMJ010261053.1:0-14657 GCA_036873875.1 Laminaria ephemera | reverse complement strand
CCCGGATCTGAGTTACGACTACTAGGGAGGGAGAAGGAGAAAGTAAAAGTGCGAAGATAATAGATGGGATGAGCAAATATATATATATATATATATATATATATAGAGTGCCAATACCACCTGCGACTGTGATGAAGCAGGGAAAGTGGAACGTGGCGTTTGTGGTACCGTCGCTGCCAAAGCACAAGGAGCTTAAACGACAGTGCCATAAATGGTGGATGCAGCATACAGCAGCACAACCAGAAATATAAAACAATGAAATTGGGGTTTCAATGGGCCCGGCGCGGCTCGGCGACAGGGAACGCAGTCCCTCGAAAAAGGGCCAGCTCGCTCATCTTCGCAATCTCGAAACATTCGCCACCAACCCCGGCCGGGGCATAAATGTTGGTGGTGGTCTGCTTACTACGTGATTCAATCTTGCCCGGCGACCGAAAACGCCAGAATAGATGCGCGTCCGGCAGAAAGCAAACAACATGCAAATATGCAAGATGCATGCATATAGTATATGTAAGTTTTGTTTCCGTTCTTAATTCTGCCGGGTATTATGTTTGTTATTTAAGTTATGAGGAATATAGCAACGTCATTTGCCCCCCGGCGTAGCTCCATGTGATACCCACAGGAGCCGTTGTATTTGCCATTTTAACAGACACAACGCACACAACAGCTGAAATAATGAATACCTTGAACAACATGCCTAGACGGAACTATAGAAAATAACACAAGACGACATCGAACGTTTGAATATGACAATAGGAGGCGAGATCCCCTGCATAGTGAGATTCAAAAGGTCAACAACACAACAGCGCAAAAACAAATATCTGGAGGCATCGTTGGGTATGCTATATACGACAGGATCCGAAATAACTGTGTCACTACGGGGGGAAACAATACATACCTTCACTCTACGAGTAGGTACAAATTTATTTCTAAGGCACCAATATTAAAGAGGACCAAACAACACGTATCTCAGTGGATGCACGAACTTGCTCAAGTCAGAGAAGTACAGCCAGGCCCTACGACCAAAATCCCGGACGAGGGGCACTACTGGTATACCCCGTTGATATGTTAGGATGGCTCATGTGTTAATATATATTTTGCTCAGACGTAATTGCCGAGCGCGGGGTATTATGATACGCGTCAAAGATGGTGCGATTTCCTCCCTAGGCAACTCGTACTGTTCACGGAGGTATCAATAAAGCATGCAAAGTCAAAACAGACCGCCGGCCTATCTGTACTTCGTGGTGGTGCAGCCCGATGGATACCTATTGGGGCAGCATGCGCTGGCTTGACAAACAACGAATTATGACGAGGCGAGTTTGACAATTCGTGGGCGAAAAAGAAAATTATCGATACCAAGCCCCCTCCGAAAAAAACTAGAAAACCCGTGAAAGAGGCAACAATACGTATTATACGTCGGCTTCCCGCACCTTCCTCACCACCAACCAGCCGGCACACACCATTCATCTACTAAGAGAAAACACGGGGCAAGCTTCATATCCCGTGGCCTTTGCACAGAAGAAGGTATCTTCGCGCCGACGTCATCCATCCGTATACGATGGCTTTCTGCAAACTTCTAAAGTGTGTGGCGACGCTCGCCGTGCTCGGGTTCCTGCAGGACGAAGCGCTGCTGCTACGGGTGGAAGCGTGCGGGTGCCTTCCTGCGGGTCTTTACGAGGGCTTCCACGATGCAGATGTTGTGCTGCACGGCACGGCGCTGAATAGGTGGGGAACGACAAAAAGTGTATACTTGGCGGTCACTAACCACGGCGGTTAACGCAGGTGTAACTGACACAGGTCGAGGGCGCGGGGGCGCTCTCTCGTCTAGTTCCTCGTGTGGCGACAACCGCCTGTATCTCGAACATAGATTTGCTACAGGCCATAACATAAGCCCAACGGTATGAGCCCTATCAATTGATTGTTGTGCCCCCTACATAATTTGATTTTGCTTCCTCGTTTGACATTTTGGAATACTTTATCAAGCATGAAACCACTACTACTACCACGGTTCAATTATACCAGGTATTGTGCTTTTTGGGCCAGGGTTCCATTAGTTAATTGTTCTTACGCCCTTCCCAGCGGTGACCACGACGAAGGCAGTTAATTACGGTATGTACGGTACAGCACCGGAAGTCTTATCGAGAAACTCCAGACATACAATGTATTTCTCAAGACTTTTCATTGAGAGCACCGGTTCCGTACGTCTACCGGGTACGGCATCTTTTAGTTCGCCCTAAGCAGGTGCTTAGAGACATCATATCTGTACTATGTATGGGAGCACTTATTGCCGCTGCAATTGCCGCACCCGCCTGCTTTAGTTGGATGCACAACATGACTGAACAATAGCGTTTCGAGGGTGAGCGCTAGTCTCAACACAACCTTTTGTATCCCCTGGTATTGGATCAAGTTCCGTGTTCATATTTGGTCTGAGCACGACCTACACCGATATAGGTTTGGGTGAGCCTTGGTTGATGGGAAACGTGACAGTAACACAAAATATTAAAATTGTGGTTTGGCTGTTTGTTGGAAGTTCCCCCGCGTATGGGAGTCTACGTCGAGCACAGAAGCTCGATAAATCCTTACCATTACCCAGGTGAATCCCCGACGACCTCCATATCAAGAATGCCGATCGCGCTCGAACGCCACGTATCAATAGTATCACACCACTTGCACAAAACTAAACACCTGTATGAGCGGAACCACTTTGGTGCTATTCGAGCTTGTCGAAGACGTTCTGTTGGGTTGGGCGTATGTCCCGCAAGATGAAGTACCGAATGCAGGTATGGAACGCTGGTGCTACCCATCAGATATAACGAGTAAAAGCTAGTGTACAGTACTCGTAATAAATGCAAGCATATCTCCTTGTTTGGTTTGATTCTGTCCCATCGGTGCATATGTACCGCGTATTATATGTATGTATGTATAATACGAATCAGTGTTAGCGAGTCTACGTTACTCATGATCGGGTGACAAAGACGGCGTTTACTACCGCTATCAATGACATGAACGGGGGGCCGGAAGACGACCGAATAATTATACGATAGAACACTTAACGTAGTGCAGCACAGGAGCTCTGAAAATAGTAAAAATAACTGATTTCGGACTGAGGATAGGTCGACTCTTCGAAATAGGGGCTGGATCCGCAATAAATCAAATGAAGCGAGTAAACTCTCGGATAATCCATGTCCTCTAAAATACTCGTAGGGAGTTTCGGACAATGAATATGTCATAATCGGACTTGCTCAGAGTCACGCCGCAAAAAAGACGTTGACGTCTAAATTACACCATGAGCATCGAGGTTTTTCTTCGCTGCTGAGAGGGAGGGCATCCAAAATAGCTCCCAACCATAAGCAACAAACTGCGATGGGTTATAGTCAGGGAACAGAGCACAGGCGGTACAAAGGTACCTGTACAATCACAAAAGCCGACGCCGACTCGACGCCACAACGCAGGACAGCATGGCGCGCCATCTCCAAAAATCAGGAGTTGTTTCGTGACGCTGTGACAAATAAAAGATTCTTGCGCCATCTCAGGAGGCAGGGCCACATTGGTACTCGTATGCACGAGTAGGAAGCACAGGCTGCGCGGCGGTGGGGAGGATATCCGACGCGCACGCCCACTCATCGCCAGAGCGTAGAGCGACTGGACACGCCATCTCCCCCAACCAGCCGTCGTTTGGTGATGCTGCTGTGGCGGCGAAAGCAGAACAGCAGGTTGGTTCTAGGCAGTCAAGATGGTGAGGAGAAGAGGTGGATGTGTTCACAACGACCACGACGCAATGCACCGCAACTAACTAGCCAAGCAGAGCAACCTCGAGCTGGGTGGCAGCTAGGAAGACGGGGGTTCTGGCGGACAGTATTTTATGGAGGTTGTGAAGCGGGGGGCAACAGGTCGCGGTGGAAATTAGTGGAGCACCGTGCTTGGTATATCGACACGAAGCTCGAAGCTTGTTGCAATTCGAACCCGTGTCCTATATGTGTTTCTCACCCATGGGTATAGCCTTCTTGCTGGCCAAATCTTCATTTCACCTGCCTGAGCAAATTTGTTTTGTCATGTATGTTTTCATATTCAAAATTCTGAAAGCACACCGCGACCACGGGCAACCGCCCGTTAGCACTGATGTTTTGTTATTACCATAAATTTTCAGAAAATCACTACCACGGTATTTAAGAGTATCAGTCTGGGTATATCAGTCTGGATTCACTTCTCGAGCCTTTTCAGATGAGAGGGCCGGTAGTCGACTGTGCTCCATACTTCTGTGAAACTCGACTTCGAATTTGGCACTGATTGATTTCGCAAAAGAACAATCAATGCGATATTAACACCGTGGCGTCATGCGGATAGTCAAGGTATGTACGGTCACCACAGAACCAGGAAAAGGTTGGGCGAGCAAGTGTTGATCCTAACGTTGCTTAACTACGTGTAGTCACAAAATCATTGTTACATCTCGTGCAAGTGGCTCACACCCCAAACAATACACACCAAACACTTGGCAAGGAGTCTGCTTGGGTTGGACGGGTGCTATATACGATAGAGGCAGCACTTTTTGGGGAGAAACGCCTTCTGAATGACGGGTCTCCTTAACCCAAAGTTGTCATAATTTCGTTCATTTTTTTAAACTATGACTTTCGTTGTTGTATACCTATAGCCCATGGGACTGTTCATGGGACGGCACCTATATTTTCTTCCAAATCAGGTTTTGGGTGAGGCAAAGAAATTCCTCGTGTTAGGAGCCTGATGAAAAAAAGGTGTACCTCTACCGTAGCTTACGTGGGTGGTTGCTACCATCGGGGTACACTCGAACTTGTTTTAGCCGGACACCAGAGTATTTCCATCCGTGACGTAAAGCGTCACTTCAACAAATAAATCGCGATTAATCCGACCAACGATCCCTTGGCTTGGGCGAATAACCAAAACGACACGATTCACCACCCACGCGGGACATCAAAACTAGCGAGTTTCGGAAGAAATAAAGAAAAAAAAATGATCGGTGCTCGTGGGCGGTTGCTCATGGTCGCGGGGGTGTGGTTCCAGGATTTTGAATATGAAAATCGTATTAAAAACATATCTGCTCAAAGCGATGACATGAAAATATGAAGAGTGAGAAAGCTGTGCTCTTGGATGAGAAACGTGAACGTGCGATCGAATTGCAACGAGCTTCGAGCTTCTTGCCGACTTACCACGCACGATGCCCCACTACCTTCAACCACGACCTTCTTTCCTCGCTTCTCAACCCCTACCACATAAAGTCCACCATCGTCGCCGTCCTGGTTGCCGTTACCCAGATCGAGTTTGAGCTGCTAGTCAGCCTGTTGGGCTGCGTTGCGCGGGGACGCCATCCATTCTCCATCCGCCTTTTCTTTTTAAGTTGTCCTCCTGTATCGAACCTGCTGTGCTTCTTTCGCCGCCACAGCAGAATCACCAAGCGACGACTGGGTAGAGGAGGTGGCACGCCCTGTCGCTCTACCCTTTGCCGACGAGTGGGCGTGCGCCTCGGCCATCCTTCCCGCCGTCGCCCAGATTGAGATTGCTTGTCCAACCGTCTTCTTCTTCTAATAAGTTTGTTTGCTGTGCGATGCGTACGAGTGCCACTTGGTATAATACCACACGTTTCCCGCCAGGGCACCACCAACCGACGTCTGGTTGGAGCAGATGGCGCGCCCTGTTGACCTAGACTGTGGCGGCTGGTCGGTGTCCGCCATAGGCTACGTTTTGGTGGTGAAGGCACCCAACTACCGTCTGTGCTCTGTTCCATCATCGCAACCTTATGCACTTTTTATTCTCATGGAAATGTGCTCATTTGGATGGCCTACTGTTGACCAAGACCATTGCTCTAGGAAAAAAAAAACTCTACTCGCTTTTTCGCGGCGAGACTTCGTCAACACATGGGCAACAAGATTTGTTTTCATTTGGTATTTTTCGATACTCTCTTGTGTTAGATGGTTCCTGAGGTGAAAATCCCCGTCCGTCAGGCTTAACATGGTTGAACGCCTGCTACCAGTCTCCTACCGCAAAATGCGATCGACATTATCAACGATTGTCGTCTCGTAACACACCAAACGAAACCGAACTGAACCGAACCTCAGGTCAGAGCAGGCGGGCATCTATGACGACGTCACCTACACCCTGGACACGATTACTGCCTACAAGGAGGATGTTCACGTCCCCTTGTCGCAGGAGGTGAGGCAAGCTATCGCACAATAGAGGCGCACAACATATTTATTTGGCCTATCACATGAAGATATCTCTACCGATCGCCAAACAAAATATACACTTGCCAATAACTGCTCGACTTCCACTAGATGACGAACACCCCGACCTAGGGGCGCACGAATTGTGGTATACTTAGTCTAGCGCAAACTATATATCGTGTATGTTGGGTAGGGTATCTGTTTAAGAGCCCCACCTGCCCGAAATATTCGGCCATACATGCTGGAATATTTCCCGACACCTGCCACAGCACGAAACAACGAACCTGACCCTGTCAAATATTCTTTGTTGGGAGAGTGTGCGTTCTACACTTGTAATACCTTTCACGGATTTCGTAGCCTGGTTTGTTTTCGAATATCAGCCTGCTTGTCGTATGTTCCTGGTTTCCTATTGAGTCCCCGGTACTGTATCCCCTTCGCACCATGCGGCAGGTGAGCTTTACTACCCGCGGCAACAGCTTCATCTGCGGTGTTGAGATGGAGCTCGGGGAAGAGTACCTCGTCGGTCTGTACAGATGGAATGGCAATAACCTCTCTGCTAGCGCTTGCGGCCTAGTTTGGGAGTGGACCTGGTTGTCCGACGAGGACAAGTCATCTTTAGAAGATGGATTAGAGGACGACCCTTGCGATGGATGGTGCATCAAATATCAGGTACGGGGAGGACGGAAGAGGCGGAGGGAAGGACTGAAGAAGTAGCAAGGTATCGTGAATAAGCAAGGAGCATGTGAAGCGGTAGCGTCGATACATTTCTCGCACTTCCTAGCTGAAGTTGGTCCAATACATGGACTGCTGCATTCGGAGGAACAATCCAATTTGACTAAGTATCCTGCAATAGATATTAGCAGTAGGTTGTGATGTGCATGTACGTCCGCTATACTCGAAGCAAGTCCACGTCGGAACAATCCCACAAGTATACCCCAAGCAAGTCCACGTCGGAACAATCCCACCAATGTACGTTCTCGTCCAGGCGAGATGCCCGAGATAACGCTCGTTTGGCAAAAGCCTAAGTACACAGTGTTCTCTTTGTGGTAGGGAAGGTGCTAATCGGCGGACGTTTCGTCTTCGACAAAGGCCTAACATAATGTTGCATTGTGGCTGATATGAAACACCAAACCAACCACAACATCCTATTACGAGCATAAAACACATGTAAGCAGCTCGTCGTAGACGAAAAGGCACATTCATACAGTTACCATAAGCTGCACAAGACTACTCGATTTTTTTCAACGTATCACCAGCGCTAACATGCATATATGTGGTCTGACGGATATACTGCATTGTGGGCATGAATCGATCCAGTAGCTGCTTGTGATCGGCCCATACAACCATCCTATCCCCGTCATTGCGGCAGGAGTGCTTATACTACTCCTTCGGTTCCCCGGGAGTGTACTACTGCGCCGACGTCTGTGAGCCGACTCCGTGCAGCTATGGAGAGGTGTGCAGTTTGGAGGACATTGAGTGCGTGCATGCCCCGTGCCCGCCTATCGCTAACTGCATCGCGTCTCACGAACTGAACCTGAGATAAGCAAACCAGGTAAGAAAACAAGGCGTGCAGGCGGGGACATCGTATCTAAGAGCACATATACTACGAATGGATTTACACCGGCGTGAATTATATTGCGGTCTCAGCCACGATTTGAGCCTATGGTAAGGGCGACACACTTATTTTCACTTTCCGGGTTAGGACACCAATACTAGCAGTGTTGTGTGCGTCTAACTCGCATTATACGTGATGACATGTGCTCGGCGTAACGTAGGAACAATATAGGTAACGGTCGACACAGCGAACGAACTGTTAATCTGCTTGATGGAACAAGATAGCCGTCTGCGCAAGTGGCTCTAAGCCCCTGGAATCAAACTACCCCAAAGCCTCATTCCTACCGCCGCCTATGTCGGTATGTCTTGGAAGAGGTGGCATAGGTTACGTTTGAAACCAACCGAATCCCAGTATTTGCGTCACTCTTAAAGGGACAACAATACGTATCATGTGTGACGTAGCGGTGTTCTGCACACTACAGAGTATATTAATGAAATTCTTGCAGTGGCTACCGTGTCGAAATGCTACCTCGCAAGGTCGCCTTGCCACCTGCCGGATTTAATCGTGTCAGTGGGAGGCCAACATGCCGACCTAATGTGTTTTTACATCGAGCATAAAATATTTTACATTTCCGGTTCCCCCATTGTACATTGTTTCTTGAAACGGAAGGCCTCTTGTACGACAACAACGGGACCGCACGCGGAATCACCCTGCCGCCAGCGTCAACAGCACCTTACTTAAAAATCAAGCAGCGCGATGTCTCGGGGAGGACGACCATTCTCCGACAAGAGTCTACTTGGCTACCCCTCGAGTAGTACAAGTATAAGGTGGTTCCTCTACGGAGCCGGTTGAGTAGATCCGATTTTCCCGTTAGGCTGACTGTGGTATAGTTAGGCACAGGCGGGAACAACCAGCAATGGCAGTATGCGGAGTAGCGCCGGTTGCCGCATTTTTAGTGCCTGTATTTCCGGCTGTGATACATCAACGCTATTGAGGGACTACTGCTGCGCTTAAAAGCGCTGGCATAGCACCAAGCCTCATAAGCTGGACCGCGTTGGCCTGCTGTTGTATAATGCATCATGATTGATTGGATATCTGAAGACAAACTACACAGAAGTGAGTTGACGAAAGCGTCAGTGTAGCCATACCCACGTTGGCATTAGTCCAGTCTTGGATGCCTTGTGTACTGGTACCGCGGTTTCGCGTCATATTCTGCTTGTGTGGGCTCGCACCGGGGCGGTTAAGTAACCGGTTTTTGTGACCAAATGCATGGTTTGAGGGGAACCATGTAACGTGGCAACAAGTGTTTCACCAGACTCGAGTTTGGTAGACACGATGAAGCAACGGGGCCAGCTATCGGCTGTACACACCGCTGCCAGCTGCGTTCGCCGTCAGGTGAAGGTTGCCGTACAATATAGTATCGGGAGTGTTTGTCGCGATGGACAAAATGACTCATTGATAGATTCAGTGGTGTTGCAACATATTGACAGCATAGATGCTGGAGAGGTGTATCGGGTATCGTGCGAGTGACCCCGACATTTCTCGTGGCAATGTGTTGTGCTTCGTCAGGGGTTGTGATCCAAATACTTCTTGCTTGAAGGGCTCTTCATTATTGGAGCAATCAAATGCCTTTGCCGTCGATGTGACATGTAAACTAGTCTTCGTGAGACGTACCAAGACCATGAGATAGGGTCCTTTTCGACGTTTTTCAAAGTCGAATGTTGTACCAGTATTAATTAGAGTGCTCCCGGCATGAAGTGCATGGTGCCACGTAGGTTCTGCTATTTAAGTAGCACGCGTCTCTTGTGCATGCTTTACATGTATACGGATGCTTCTTTTATGTTCTTTGGGTGTTGTTGTTGTTGTTCTCACATACATTAACTCTCATAATCAAGTCCGTGGTCACAGGATAGGCTCCAGTCACTCTGGAGTGGAAGAATACGCCGAGAAATAAATAAAATATACCAAACGTGGTACGTACGCGTATATATCATACGAGCTGGGCCGGCACAGGCCATGTCGAAACGGGAGATCGGCCACGCAGCGCCCAATTTTATGCATGGACTTGAAAATTTGACACGTTGTTGTTCATGCACTAACCGAGACGTGACTTTCCGGGCTTTTTGTTTTTGTTCTTTTCGAGTGAGATATGATCGAAAATACAACCCAAAAAATAGAAACATTACTGAAACTCATCTGAAAAAACGAACAAATCATAAAGCCAGTCACGACATAAATTCGCACTGGCGTCACGAATGCAGTGTTAAAACGCCAGATAGGAAATCGCAAAATTTAGCGGTGCATCGCAGTAAATACCATTTTTCTCGTCACACTTGTATCAAGTATGGAATGTTGCCTTGGCCATATCTCGTGACGGTCGACTAATTGGGCAATGAAACTGATGTCGATCTTCTCCTTGTGTCCTCTGTAATGTCTACACCCAATTTCACCTTAATCGGGAACAAATAGGTTTGGAACTGTCATATGATTTTATTGTCAAGATGTCGGAAAAAAAACAAAAAGTTTGGTAAATTTTGAGTATTCACGGATATCTCGGCGAGATCGAGTCGGATTCTGAAAATGTTTTCACTTTTAGTGGTTTGCATCTACACGAAGGTGCCAGGGGCAGTCCTTCAAAATTTCAAGTCCTAACTCGCAGTGGTTCACGAGATACGACTCCATGATTGATTGTGCGCTTTATGGCTGGCCCAACTCGTAGCTGAAGCAAGTCGTACATCCGGCAAACAAAATCATAGAAGTGAAATCGGAAGTCAGGGTAAGTACGTGTCATGCCCGTACTGGCACATACGTTTCAATAGACGTGACTAAAACCGACTACGCCGCATGCCACCAAAGGAAATCAAATAATGTACAAGTCCGAGGGGGAAAAAAATAATAACGGAAGACAGGAAGATAAACGAGAGAAAATAAACCTAAGCAGGAAGACAGTACAATACTCTGGCACATGGCACCTAGGCTATATACACTGAGGCGAACTTTATGACCGTAAAATGGTCGCTGCATGACGGTCCTCTCAACTTTGAATTAACAGTGAAACGCATCCCTAGTGCTCTCAAGACCTGCTACCCGGACGTACTCGAAAAACTGGATCACTAACAACCATCGCTGCTCGGAACAGCTCTTAAAATTGGTTGAGTTGTTAGTAACAATCACTTTGTTGGGTATAGGTACGGAAGCTGTTGTTACATAAACCTAAGAGAGAGAATGGGCAAGGGGCCCTCGGTCGTCGATTGTGAGCGGCTTTGGAGAAGGGACGACTCATCTCCTAGTGTCAAATGAACAGCATCCATACTTACACTATCGTCCAACGTCGTAAACATTAGTATTGAGGCTCAACCTGTTTGTCCACTTTCTATTGTGTTTCAAGTACCCACTTCCTGTAGCTATCACCAACCAAGTCCTCTAAATAAACTCACACCCCGGGATACTTACCCTATACATCCAGACGTGCATGAGCGACTATTATGCAGGGGGGCATTTCTTTCTTTGGTGGTTTAGATGCGTCTAGAGAAAAATATTTATTTTTCACACGTTGGGCGCATCACTATCTAGATCACCTAGATCCTAAATCTGGGGCAATTTCATGTTGAGCAAGATTCACGTGGTGCATATCTAACTCAAGCAACGCGTGATTGTTCATTCAGATCCTATGGTAACAAACGGGCAACACCAGCTATAATATGTAGATCATATACACCAACCTTCTATCTGGTGTTGGGTGCGTGGATCATGAATGTGGGTATGATTTTTCCAACGTGCGGTAAGCTTTACAAACTTCAGACTACGTAATAGTTGGGGGTCGATTGGTGTGGTACGTGTCACATTTCCCGTTCCCCCATGGTACATTTTTTCTCGAAACGAAAGGTCTCTTGTACGACAACGGGATCGCACGCGGAATCATCCGGGCACCATCAAGTGCAGGAATTAAGATAACTAATAAATGTCTCTGGCACGCTCCTTGTTTCGCTTGGACAACTCTAATGGATATCCTCTGTCAGTTTGATTTCCCTGGCCTTCGTCGTGCCTCGAAGTCGTGCGGTCGAGTTGTGTGGGTCGTCGGATATTGGTACAAATCCCTTTCCAGGGGTTGCCATGGAATCACCATCGAGACGACCGGAAAGGCCAGAACAGGACATAAACACATAAATGAACAATCCACGTCGGAGGGAAGCGGTAAAATCGCTATTTATAGTTGATGACGATGGACGCGATGGAGAACTCCTCCGTAATCCAACAACAATGTTTCGTGGTTTGGTAGGTAGGACGCATCGTGTCAACGAATAGCACATATCATCTTAACGTGTCGTTAAAATATCGCAGTTCATATATCACGACACGAAGTCCGAAGTTTAGAGATGAACCCATCTCGTAAACCAACCGACTGTGTATGACGGTACGAGGATTGGAACATGTGGCCGAAAAGCGACTGATTAGATTGGCCGATGACTAAGAATGCTATACGAGTTTTCGGAACTTAACATGGCACCGCGGCTGAGAAAGGTGCAGGACCGAGAGTTGAGACGGGGGGCGGGCAGGCGGACACGCAACTAGAGTTGTAGCAAATGTTCAAAGGTTTGGTAAGTGGGTGTGGCTACTTTATATGCGAGCTTCAACAGTCGGAATCATGTTCGTTGTCCGCAGAAACGAAAACCCGGTACAGATATAATTTATGCGACAGGAGTATATTTTGAATGCTGCAAGACGCCAATTGACGCATATATCGACTCTCCGTCCAGCTGATGTCGTACTATACATTTAGGTATGTACCATCCTCTTTGATTCATACGTGTGCAAGACAGGAAGAATATGAGACTGTGTGGGGGTAGCTGTGTTCGGTGCTATATTTACGTTCCACCGAATAAGTATATGGCCCTTGATTTCACGCTGGATTCATTTACACACTGTACATCGCCTGAATGATATCGAACACACTTAGTTTGTTGTTGCTGTACGCAAGGTGCGGCATTCAGCCGGAATCGGACTTCGAGGGTCTGCCGAGCGCTGAACAAACAGGTCCGTCCTAGCTTTCCAAAAGCATGGATGGTAACACTGGTTGCTGTACTCGTACTAGCATGCAGTGAGTCTACGTTATACACGTTTGATTTGCCGAATTAAGTATATTGTATGTGTTCCTGCGTCTTGGGCCAGTTTGTTGATCATTACGTATCCCAAGTACGTTGGTTGTGAATTGGGTTGGTCGAATGGTCAGTACTTACGCTTACAAGTTCCTACGTGCGTCGGCCGCACGTTTTCTTCATGTATCGTTCCTCGAGAAGGACATCGGTTCGTGATTCAGCTGAATGTTCTCAGGGGCAAAACGACGACTTTACAAGAAAGAGCCACTTGGATTGAATTATGATTTCGACTTGTTTAATAGAAAGCAAACAGAACGCGGCACCGGTTTAAGAAAGCACCAACAAACTGGCGTGTGTGTTTCAGCCGCTCGCCCGCAACAAACCTCAATCAAAAGGCAGAGCCACCGCTCGCCGAAAAGCAATTCGTCGGCCGGTCTGGCTTCGTTAAAGTTTTCTCGTCGACCATGATGAAAACAACGGTTGTGTGCAATGTCGCGACTATGCTATACCTGATACTGGATGTGCAGCACAATATCGACATAGATCTATAATGTCGACCGTTCCTAAACATCTACAGATGAATTCAGAGACGTTTGATTACGATATTGGTTTGAAAAGGTGTTTCTGTTTAGTAAGTACCGCGTAACGAGTGAGTGACGTTGAAGCATACGCTGCTCATGTTTTTCCAGAAGAAATGCAATCGCTAGACCGATATCATTTCCATCCAACAATGAACGGCACTGCAATACTATTGCGAACATACTGTATAACGGACACCCTTCGTCAATTCAGCCTTCTTCTGGATAATGCGTAATCAATGGTCTTGGTTATAAACGTACATACAGCTGTCTTTGGTGCTAGAAAGGCCACCTTTTGCACTTCCCTGGCCTCTCAGCCTACTCTCAGCTCTTATTTGCCGACGAGCTTATTGTTGTTTTAGAAACGTTCCTGGATCTCTTATCTTTCTTCATACATTGGTCAGTTTTCTCCTTATAACCGACGCTAAAGCAGCCTGGATATTTGTGTTCTTTAGTTGATTTTTGTATTTTGTGGGGTGCGTTTCCATTTGCTTTTTACCTATTTAACTGTTTTTGGGGAAATAATTATTTAGAAAATCAACAAATCAGCGATGGGAGGAAAAGCCTTACGTCACTACTTTGCTGCTGCTGCTGCCTTTGCTGCTGCTGTGCAAGATACCCAGCAGCCATTTTGCCATGCTGCACTTCGCAGAGACTGCAAGGTCGACTGCGCCGCCCGTACCGCCGTGGCGGCGCGCCCCACCTCTAGCCCACGTGTATGTTATTGCTGTGCGTGCAGCTGTGGGCTGGAGTCTCGGCCAGGACTGCATTCACCATGATGTGCCTCGGGTCTCGCTACAACTTTGAAATTAATATATAAACGGTCCTTACATTTTCGGACAAAGCGGTAGAAAGGTTTTACTCGAGGGATTTTGTTATGGCATCTTTTGAAGGGGTGCCTTCGCATCTGGAATCTCGGCGTGGCTCGCTTCTCGCTGCTTCAAGCTCCGATCACAGATGCCCTTCGTCCCCGCGATCGCACCTGGTGTGATGGCCATCGCTCGTCGTGCGGCTAAGTCCGTGTCTGGCACGGTGGTTTTGAAGGGCCACCCTTTGCACTTGCTTGGCCTCTCAGCCTACTCTCATCTCTTAATTGCCGACGAACTTGTATTGGTTTTAGGAACGTTTCTGAACCTCTTTTCTTTCTTCACGCAGGTGGCTGGAACCCCCCCATTGTACAATGTGCGCGCAACAATATCCTTGTGAAGGCGTTGTGCAATGTAGAAAAAACCCACAAGGT
>JAYJMJ010261043.1:0-14657 GCA_036873875.1 Laminaria ephemera | reverse complement strand
TGACTGGAGCCTGTCCTGTGACCACGGACTTGATTATGAGAGTTAATGTGAGAACAACAACAACAACAACAACAACGATGATATCACATCATACCATGAAGCATGAAGAACACACACACAGAAGCTGGAAAAATAAAGATTTTTACGCTGCCTGTCGACATAAAAAAAATTGAACTGTCAAAACTGCTGCGTCACCTCATGCAAAATTATCACCTGGGTGCAGCAGTACGTGCGCACCGGTACGTGCGGGTGCGTGAGAAAGCAGGGAAAATACACATTTTTACGCTGCACCACAACAGCTGAAACAAAACCATCAAGCAGGTACTCAATCAACGTTACGTTTTTTTCGCCACGAGTAAAGGTAAAGGCTCCACACTCTCAACCGGCGCAAGGTTCCAAATTCTCAATGGGCGGCCAACCAAAGCGACGAAAATGTTTTACCAGGTACTTGGTACATGATATATACCTGATCATATGACCACCATATCATATACCAGATACAATTCATAGATCGAGAAGGGCGAAGTGCTTGGTGTGCTATCACAACAGTGTTTTGGTGCTTCGCTTCGGCGAGAAGGCAGTTTTCGGGAGTCGTGTGTTGGTGGGAGCCAAATCACAGTGTTTCGGTGGCTCGCTTTGGCGAGAAGGAAGTTTTCGGGAGACGTGTGTTGGTGGGAGCTTAGTCGCAGTGTTTTGGTGGCTCGCTTGGGCGAGGACGCCGTTTTCGGAGACGTGCGTTGGGAAGAGCCCACCGGTAGGATTTTGGTGGCTCGCTTTGGCGAGAAACCGAGAAAGGTGAAGTGATTTGTGTGATGTCACAGCAGTGTCTTGTTTGCTCGCTTTGATGACCATGATATCATGTACCAGTGTACCAGTAATAACATGGCCATCAAATACATGCATGTATATATGATGTTCCTCACCCTGTGCCCTGAGCGATCAGCTCTACTTAGACGTCTTTTAGAGTTTTTCTCGTGTTTGCTCGAGATGAGGTCCCACCCATAATACCATGATCATGATACCGCTATGTCCTGGAGTTCTGATGCCGCCACCGCTACAACGTATGATATCATACTCGCACCGCAGAGACTCCAGCTCGATACCCGAAACACGTTATCCTGCTGCTGCTGCTGCTGCTGCTGCTGCTCATCTGTGTCATTGACTACACAGCACCTGTATAATACCAGGTATCTCTTTAGGATGAAGAATCAGGACGGACACTGGGTGTTCTGATGCCGTTGGGTAGAAAGAACGGTTAAATGTGAAGACAACACGCACGACACAACTGGCTGAAATCGTACACCAGCCATACACCAGACGCTACTCTCGTACAATACGACCCCCGATCGATTCCCCCCCCGCACCAACAAACCAAGGTCAAAAAGAACCAGTAAATACAGCAGTAGCAGCAGCATTAACCCCTTCGGGACAACATCGGGAAAAAAGCCTCGAAAAAACTATTACAGCAGCATCGGCCAAACGAAGCAGCCCGGGCTGCTGAGGTGGGGTACCCGAACCACAACGCAAAGGAATCTCCGACAAGTGCGCAGCATGATAAGAGTCGTGGGTCCCGCGGTAGTGCGGTACCCTTTAGTGCGGTACCCCAGTTTCGTGCGGTGAGAATCGCTTGTCACGACCTTGCTCATCGTACAGAGTACTACTAATACGGCTGTACTGCACCATCCCGGGATAGTGCGGGGTCCCACTTTAGTGCGGGTATCGTCGTCTGGCAAGGCACCGCACTAATTAATGAGGGACTACGATTGTACAGTAGCTCTCGCTAGGGACTCGTGCTGGCGGACATTTGTAGCTATCGTCAAATGTGTGCGTTGATGGAAAGCAGAGAGCCGGAAACGCGATCTATGCAGTAGCCACACGGAGAACTCGTGCGGGTGGGTATGTAACTGTCGTCAACTGTGCTGTGTTGGTGGAAAAACAGAAGGTCGGAAGACGATGTAAGCAGTAGCCACACGGTGAGGATGGTCAAAACAGAACTCGACCGTTCCTCGGTTTTATTCTTTTTTGCTTCTGACGCGTGTTACGACAGAGGTAGCACTTTTTTTTTGTTTTTTTTTGTTTCTGAATGACGGCGCTCCTTAAACCCAAAATCGTCGGAATTTATTTCTCCGTTTGCAATACTTTTCGCCGTATATACCCAGGCCATGGGATTTTTCATCGGGTAGCACCTTTTTATTTTTTCCCCAAATCAGTTTTTTTTGTGGGAGAGGTCGTAGGTTAGCTCCTCAAGTGAGAAACCCTCAGAAAAAAAATGGCGCGCTGATACCGTAGCATGCGTGAGCGACCTCTTTCGAGGTTGATGAAGACGAATGCTGCGGTAGAGGAGCCCCTACTTGCTCTGGGGCGGTTCACATGAGGAGCTCTATACCTCAAGCAAAAAACACGATAGTTCGGCAAAAAATGAAAGCGCAACCGGAGGAATATTCCCATGGCCTAGGCGACGCGTGCTGCGGTGGAGGTAGCACTTTCTGGCGTTTGTGGTTCTGAGTGACGGGGCTTCTTAAACCCCAAAATTCGTCGAAAGGGCATTCTTGTTTTGCAATATGAGTTTTGGTTTGTATACCTAGGTCACAGGTTTGTTTACCGGGTTGCGCTTCCATTCTTTAAAAAAAAAAACCAGGTTTTTGGATGAGGTTTAGAGCTCCTCAAGTGAGGAGGAGCCCGAGAAACAACAAAATGGTGCACCCACCTCTCTCGTAGCATGCGTCAGAAGCAAAAAACAAAGAATATTGCTAAATATGAGCGACGTTGCGACGATGTTGGGCTAAGGAGCCCCGCCATTTAGGAAAAAAAAAAAAACAGCCGAAAAGTGCTACCTCTATCGTAGCACGCGCCGACTAAAAATATTGCGAGTTTTTCTAGTAGTTTACATTTCGCCGAAAAATGGAGATATTTTTCGAGATCGCTGAAACCGGAGTACACGTCCGGCGCCGCCGTCCCACCGAAACGAGCGCACACAGGTTGGCAGCAGTTACAAATATTCTGCTGCGCGAGTTCCTAGCGACGGGTAGACTATAATTGGCCAACGAAGCCTTGCCCGCAAGCACCAACCGATTGACCGAGGTTTAGGGCTTGGAAAAGCGCGGCAGTTCCATTCAGCTGGTGTTTTACGTTTTGAAGTCCCTTTCATTGGTTGCTCGCCAAACTTTTCGAGTGGCTGCAATTCTACGAGGTGTAATGGTAGCTTTGTAATTTCACCTACGGCACCCACCAATAGGTGTCACGGAGCGTCCTTTTTGCGCTGCTTGAAATTGTGTTCCCCGCTCTGTATACGCCTCGGACATGTGTTTCATACGACGCCGCCACCGCCGACCAATCAACCGATCACATCAACAGACCATTCAACCGATCCACCAATCAACCGATTAGTCAACCCACCAATCAACCGACCAGTCAACCCGCCAATCGACCGACCAAGTGGCCGACGGACCAATCAACCGACGAGCAAATCAACCGACTACTCAACGGACCATTCAACCGACTGACCAATACATCGACCAATCAACCGACAAAATCAACCAACCAATCAATGGACCAGTGAACGGACCATTCAATCGATCAATCAATCGACCAATCAACTGACCAATTAACCGATCAATCAATCAACCGAATAGTCAACCAACCAATCAACCGACCAATAAACTGACCAGTCGACCAAACAATCCAGTGACCAATCAATGGACTAATTAATAAGGTGTTTGGGATTTAAAACTCTGTCGGGCTGGAAAAAATGTAAGTACCGTATTGAAACCGGCGAATGTGATAATCCAACGCCAACCAACCCACGAACAAATTAGCTTAGAAGTTAAAAACATGGTAGGAAAACATAATTCCAACCTAGTTTTTTGCTGATTTTTCGTGGGTTGGGTTGGGCTTGGATTGTGACTTTCGACGGTTTGAATACTAATATTATATGTCTTCCTACCCAGCTCCTACCCAGCCAAAGTTGGTACCCCGCAAACACGCTAATCAACCGATCAATCAACCGACCAATCAACCGACCAATCAACTGTCCAGTCAACCGACCCATCCACCGACCAGTCAATGGACTAATCAATGGGCCAATGGACCGACCAGCCAACCAACAAACCAACCAACCAATCAACGTAACATTCAACCAATCAACCGACCAATCAATGGACCAATAAACCGACAGACCAATCAACCGACCGATCACTCAACGGACCGACCGATCAACCGAGCATTCAACCGAGCAATCAACCGACCCATCAACAAACCAACCAATCGACCAATCAACCTACCGACCAACCAATGGACCAACCAATGGGCCGATCAACCATCCAACCGACGACCGATCAAAAGGCCAATCAACAGACCAGTCAATGGACTAATCAACCCACCGACCAATCAACCGACCAATCAACGGACAGGTGGACGAAGCCATGCCACCTGGTGACGACGGTCCAGAAGACGTGAGCACGTCTTCATACAACAACCGTGCGCCTGGTATGTTGTTGCAAAAGCCTCTTCGGAGGGGGGTGATCTTCGACAAAGGGGTGGATGCTTCCACAATGCAGGTGCGGTCTTCTACTCCTTGCCTGAACCCGAGCATTGAGTCGTGTTCACGCCTAGGCTCAGCTTTGACGAAACGGTTGGAGTACGCTTGGCGTTAAACCCCATCGCTAACCCTAACCCTAACCCTAACCCCAACTCCGACCGCTCGAAAAAAGTTTGAATACACCTAACGCTAACCGCAATCCTAAGCCTAACCCTAACCCCGCGAGGATGTTCGGCAAAGGGGTCACTGCTTCCACAGTGCAGGTGCGTTCTCTCCCTTAGAGCTTGAACCCGAGCATCGCTGAGCCGTGTTTACGCCTTGCCCCAGCCTCGACGGACCGGTTGGAAATGCGCTTGACTCTGAACCCAAACCCAAACCCTAACCCTAACCCCAACGCTAACTCTGATCGCCTGGGAAATTGCTTTTTTGGGACCCATGTATAGCAATATCACAAAATGAAAAGTGTTGTCTTTACCGTATTTATTGAACGCGCAATATACGATAGTCCATGCTTCGCGCGTGTCGTGCGGCTCTTTGCACTAGAGGCCGACATAAAAAGCATCACCCCCCACCCTAGCTCCAGCAGGTCGGGTCGGTTCGCGTGGATGATTCTGTAATCGTTCGTTTCATTCGGATTTGTTGTGCACTCTGAAATCCCAGAAGCGTTTAGCTGGAATAAGGATTTCGTTGCGCACTATCACCCGTTTTATTCAATCTAGGCCAAACCGCCGAATCGTCAACAATACTGGTAGGGCATGCTCAACATCGACTACTTGGGGAGATACGCGGTGTTGTGTTAAACTTAATCATTGAAGCGTCGCCTGGTACGTAGTTGCTGTTCTCATGTGAACTGAAGGCTGTCATCTAGTCTGTAGTCATAGGACAGGCTCCAAGAAGTCTGTATTCGAGTAGCATGGCCAAACATAAAGAGCATCGCGCTAGCTCCTATTGACAATGCTGCTTCTTAGGTCCCCCTCCAGTCAACCTCGCCAAATCGGCTTGTTAGTATTAATACTTGCGAGGCTGAAACATCGTTTTTGCTGTGAATGATTTGTGTTATAGGGCATGCTCAATGACGACGCGGATAGCGCCGACGGAGCAAAGGGAGCAGCCTCCGGTAGGTCAGTGCTGGAGAAGAAGCGAGCTCTCATGGGGGAAGAGGCCGCCGATATCGTCATCAGCGCTTTGCAGAAGGTCAGATGACGCCCCCGCTTGCGCCATGTTTGTATTGTTGCCGTGAGTTGTTAGGCGGTTGATCGTCATCGTTCTTTGCAGAAGGTCAGAGCACGTCACCATTTACTTCTTTCTTTTCATTGTTTTTTAATCCTCCTGAAGATGGGTAAACATAAAGCTTAAGCTCATCACGTCGTGTTTTTCCACCGCAAATTATACGGCAGCTGGATCCCACCTACGTACGATTGTCACGTTTGTACTATTCCTACCGTAAAGTCTACGGGCAGTTGGCTCTCACTTAAGTAAGGTTGTCGCAGGATATCTTCAGTAGAGTGTTATGGCTTGGTCCAGATTCGACAAAATGCTTGATACCCTGGCAGTGCACACAAGTTCCTCATACAATAGAAAACACAAATTCCTCATCGTACAGCTTCGGTCCGAGAGTTTTCTCAGGCGGTCGGAGTTAGGGTTAGGGTCAGGGTTTTAGTGTCAAGTTAATGAATCGGGTGATTGATGTGTTCTACTAATATGTGTAACAGAGAAAAGTAAACGGCGTTCTTACAGAAACCGAAAGAGCGAAAAATGATTTCGGGATCTATCTGGTATCAGACCACATGTATACCATACCTACCGGTATATACATACGACAAACTAATATACCAGGTACGTAGGCAGTAGTGTGAGGGTTTCGAATCAAGTTTTTGTCAACCATTTATTCGAAGCAGGGCCAAGCGATATGTCAACCGTTTTGATACGCGCAGTTTTTCTTCCTGGATAGCGGCCCCGAAGAAACCACGGAGGGCCATAATGAGGAGGGTCAAAATGGGGAGGTCAGCAGGGGCATGGCGATGCTCATGAGGGCCATGGAACGGGAGGAACACGGGGCGGGCACCTCGCTCATGGAACAGGCACGTGCACATTAGCCATTTTGACGAAAATGGAAGAGACACACGTGCACATTAGCCTTTTTTGATGATAATGGAAGAAACACGTGCACATTAACGCTTTTGACGATAGCGGGAAAAGGAACGCGCGCAGATATAGACGCTTTGCTACCGTACAGACGCACCTGATTTTCTGAGGGTTATTCACTTGAGGAGCTCCGAACTTAATCCAAAACCTAACCTTGAGAAACAACGAACGTCCAACTCTGTGAACAATCCATCCCATGGCCTACAAAGCCAACAGCAAATACTATTGCAAAAAACACTACTACTGGCATTTCAACGATGTTGCGTAGTTCCTCAGTGAGGGGAGCCACGGCAGCAGCCAGAAATACATATTTTGGGCGACACACGCTACGATAGAGGTGCGTCATTTTTGTTTCTCGGGCTCCTCACTTGAGGAGCTCTTAACCTCACACCAAAAAAAAAATATTTTTGAGAAGAATGAAAGTGCAACCCCGATGAAACAAATCTATGGCCTAGGTATACAAAAAAAAAAACATACTGTAAAACAAGAATGGCCTTCCGACGATTTTGGGTTAAGGAGCCCCGTCATTCAGAAACAAAAAAGCCGAAAAGTGCTACCTCTATTGCAGCACGCGTCTAACAAAAAAGTGGCTCCCCTTTCGTGGCACACGTCTAACAAAAAAAAACGTGCGGCCTCAGCCACCGTGGAGTGCGCACACGGAGCAGAACTTGTAGCGTTTATGCTGCGCGCGTGCGGTGTAGCTCTCCGAATTGTAGGCCGGGGTCTGATAAGTTCAGCGCCCTCTGTCCCAGCAGCCTGGACTGCGACGCGTCGCCGATTTTTGCTTTCGTCATAATGTTTCCCGACCGTGAGATTTGAAAACCTCCGGACCCGACCCGACCCGACCCGACCCGACCCGACCCGACTCGACCCGACCCAACCCGACCCGTGAGGTTCTGAGCATCTCCTGACCGGACTAGACTCGACCTGATTGTTTTGCCACTGTCCTATAGTTGGTGAAAAGCGAGAATCCCAGTAACAGCCCGGTGACTGCGTTTGCACCTTCCCGATGATGGATCCCCCGTCCCTTCCCCCCGCCCCGGCGCTGCAACAGTTTCTTTTTGAAATCTCGAAGGGGTTAAACGAAACAATTGTTCATGTTCGATTTTCAGATAGACCGCCTCTGCTTAGTACCTTCTTGTGCGACGCGCGTACTACGTAGCCGATAGCGGCAGACTTTCCTCCATAGAAAGTTAAGTGCCGCGCCACGCGTAGCAGTACCAACTCTGGCGCCAGTTTGTATCGCTTGCAATATTTTTGAAACGGGTGGTACGTCGCTCCCCTGACTTTGGGAGTTTGTATTTTTTCGGTACCGCTGCATGTTTTGCAGGGGGAACAGGGGCAGTACATGTTCATTGTGGAGGAGGGGAGCCTGGAAGTCATCATCGACGGCGAGGTATGGCACTAGCGGATGTAGGAGTATAGCGAGATACCGATGGCTAAACTTTACGGCAGTATGACAGTAAGCGACCGAGGACAAATGTCACGGTAGAGGTGCGACATTTTTTGTCTGAGGCTCCTCACTTGAGGAGCTCTATACCAAACCCAAAAACTGATTTTTGAGAAAACTGAAAGTGCAGCTCGATGAACGGACCTGTGGCCTAGGTATAAAAAACCATTAATATTGCTAGACGAGCATATCACTCCGACGGTTCTGGGTTAAGGAGCTCCGTCGTTCAGAAAATGGTTTAGCCAAAAAAGTGTTCCTTCTATCGGAGCACGCGTCCGAACGCGGAAATCGACCGGACGATAACCCGATAGAATTGCACCGACGGTGTTAGGGACAACATACTTGGAATTAGAGTAGAATGCGTTTTGCACTGAGTTACGAACCGTAACTCCTTGTTTAGGACCAGACACATGCTACTAATAGTACGGTAAAGGTGGACTATTGTTTTTCTGAGTCTCCTCACTTGAGGAGCTCTATACCGTCACCCCAAAAACTTATTTTGAGTAAACTGAAAGGGCAATCCGATGACCAAAATCCATGGCCTAGGTATAAAAAATAATCATATTGCAAAACAAGAATGACATCCCGGCGAATTTGGGTTAAGGTGCCCCGTCATTGTCATTCAGAAACGAAAAAACGCAAAAAAGTGCTACCTCTATCGCAGCACGCGTCACAAAACAACTTGGAATTAGAGCGGGACCTAAGCAACCGTAGGGGAGGCACCCCTCTTTCACTACCGAGTTGAGGCTCTGTACTTCATTAAAACCTGGACTTGATAACACATTTTTGGCGCAGCGTAACAAAACATTCCTGGACCTGATAACACTTTTTTGGCGCAGCGGAACAAAAACATTCCATGGCCATAAAAGCCTGGACTTGACAACACATTTTTAGCGCAGCGTAACAAAACATCCCATGGCCATTAAAACCTGGACTTGATCACACACTTTTGGCGCAGCGTAACAAAAACACTCCATGGCCATTAAAACCTGGACTTGGCAACATATTTTTGGCGCAGCGTAACGCTACATCCCATGGCCGTGCACATCGCGAAACCGAAACGCACGGAGACAAAAGGTAGCCCCTCTCGCCCGTGGCTCTGAGCCACTGAGAAACGAGACGCTCAAAGTGACCGCCCTACGTAACCTTGATGGTGGGAATACGCGTGCCACGACAGAGGTAATATTTTTTTGCAAAAAATGTTTTCTGGACCCAAAATCGTCGCAACTGTCCTTCTTGTTTTGCAATATGATTTCTTCTTATACCTAGGCCACGGGATTGTTCATCGGGTTGAACTTTCATTTTTCTCAAAATCAGGTTTTGGGTGGGGGTATAGAGATCCTTTTGTGAGGAGCTTCAGAAAAGAAAGGGCGCACCTCTATCGTAGCGTGTGTCGGAACACTTTTGCGGTTACCGCGTCAGCTTAGCCTAGGTGGAAGACGTGGAAGTCCATTACACCATCGGCGCGGTTTACGCGTACAGAACGCGGCAGCACTTAACTCTATTGGGTTTCAGAAATAAAAAATTGCCCGATCTGTGCACAAAAAAGTAAAAAGAAAAACATTTGGCATACTGAAATTAGTGCAGGACACGCCCTGCCCCACGTAAATCACTAGGTAAATGTTGTGGACCGCGATTTTTGTCTTCTACTTTATGGCCTTGAACGGACACAAAGGAGGTCAGTAACATTCAAAGCATTGCTATTTAAGGCACGTATCATATACCTGGTACGTAGTATTACCCGAACGTTTACACAAGCACACCTCAGTAATCGAAGCAGCCTCTAAAACAAGCGATTGTGGACACGCTTGCTGTTTAGGCGATACGTGTGATCGGAGTGAGCGATAGGGTGGGCGAGCTAGCGCTTCAGTATAGCTCGCCTTGCATCGTCAGCGTGAGGGAGCTCTAACCCTAACCTAAAGCTAAACCTAAACCTAAATCTACACCTAAACCTTGACCCTAAACCAAGCGATGGTGGAAGCGTGCACGCTTACGTTCTAGGCGATACCTGTCATCGGAGTGGGCGATAGGGTGGGCGAGCTGGCGCTTTGGTATAACGCCCCTCGCATCGCCAGCGCGAGGAATCCCTAACCCTAACCTGAACCTAACCCTATACCCTAACGCCAACCAAACCCTTAACTCTATCACTCACCCAAGCGATGGTGGACGCATACTTGCTTTGCAGGCGATACGGGTGATAGGAGTGGGCGATAGGGTGGGCGAGTTGGCGCTTTTATATAACGCACCTCGAAGCGCGAGCGTGAGGACCTTGAGCCCCTGCGTGCTCTGGAGCATCCATCGGGAGGCGTTCAAAGCTGTGCAGGCGTTAACGGCGTCAGGAAACTTGATCGCAAGAAGCACGCACCTGTACCACGTCCCTTGGTTAAGGTACGGTAAATCAATACCTGGTATCGCAGACTACTGTTTTTTGTGTTGCGGTTGTCGCAGGGATATATTATGTCAATGTGTGCCCTGGAGCATCTATCAGGAGGAGTTCAAAGCGGTGCAGGCGTTAACGGCGTCGCGGAACTTGATCGCAAAAAGTACGCACCTCTACCACGTCCCGCGGTCAAGGTACGGTAAACAAATACCTGGTATCGTAGTGTTTTCGGTTTCATGTTTGTGTCAGGGATAAATTGTTTCAGTGTCTGTTCTGGAGCATACATCAAGAGGAGTTCAAGGCTGTGCAGGCGTTAACGGCGTCGGGGAACTTGATCGCACGAAGCACGCACTTATACCACGTCCCGTGGTGAAGGTAAAAACAATACTGTGTTGATTTCATGTTTGTTTTGGGGATGAAGTAATTCGATTGTTGTGGACGAAGTAGTTCAATTGACCTACTTCATCGCACTATCCCATCATCGTATAATCATCACCATAGCGTCATTCTTCGAAGCATCGTCAAAACCCCCACCATCATACTATCATCATCATCATCATCATCTAATCAATTCATCATCATGCAATCATCATATCATCACGTATGTTGTGCGAACCTCCACGGAGTGGTGAACCGAGAGCACCCATGCCCCCTCTCCCGTTACGACCCAGGTTGTTGGGGACAACCGATCTGTCTAAGCTGGCAGCGTGCTGTCGAATGCAGCAGTATAGAAATGGGGACGTCATTCTTACGGAGGGAGAGGTATGATAACGAGGGTGCAATTCGCGTGCGAGGGCGACGATAAAACCCGACAACGCGGATGGATATGCATACTGAACCCCCCGGTCTGTATGCGCGATACGAAGTATTGTTGCTTATGCTTGCAATAGGATACAGCAATGACAACGGTTTGATGATATCGGGGAGTTCCAAGTAGTGGGAAATTCATAGCGGAATATCCCCTGTATGGGGGAATTTTCCGTGAAGATGGAATACCCGAGCAAGTACTCTACTTCTCTGCTTGTATTTTGACCTTTATGATGTCTACATGGATGCTCGAGAAGGGCGATTAATATACATGATCTATTTTTCTATCTGTCGGTAACTCCATCAACCCCAGCACTGTCCGTACGACGGATAAGCCCGTTACGCTTCGAGGATCAAGCAACAAGCAAGTAGGTGTGTGATAGTGTGAATCCACATTGGAGGGAGACGATTCACTGCTCCGCGAAGGAAGTCCTTCGAAGGCTTCCGTTCCACAAACCAGGCGGATCGTCTTTTGTAAAATCGTCCTGCTGACCCAGGGGAGGCACCGACCAATATCTTCCACTAGGTCGTGCACCCCGTAGCACGCGCGATCGCAGTATTACACGCAACTTGCAAATACAACTTTCGTCGACAAAACTCTCGATCTCACAGCTGAGGTGTGTCTTTTAAGTGTTTGTACAACCCATTATTTTCGGAGCTGGCGATACACTATCAGCCTAACCTTCCTAAGATCAAACGTTCGAGCAATCTGTTTCCTGACCCATGGAGCAACAATAGGTTCTCCCGTCGCGCGGACAGTAGCTGGGGTGGTGACTTTCCCGGTGGATAGCTAGGTAGAACGTGTTTATTAAGTGCCTCCTGTGGATAGCGAAGAGTACGCGCGGGGGAAGAAGAAGCGGCCAAATAGACTCAAGAATCCCGCTAAACCGGGGATGTTCCGCAGTGTAAATCCCACTACAACAATCTCCCCAGCTACTAGTGGAACTCGTTAATACCATCAACCATTGTCATATCCGTTTCACGTACATAGCACATTCAACACAATCTCCTTCTCACCTTGCGGTGGCGGTTCCTTGACAGGAAACGGATCGCTGCTTCTTGATCGAGTCGGGAGAGGTCGTCTGCTCCGTTCAAGAGGGGAATCAAGAAGCCCCTCAACAAGGCAAAGTGGTTTTGAAATAAATAGTGTGTTCATAGGAGAACAGCTGCCGTGCAAACATGCGGCTTCCACTTTGAGTGTTGCAATACGCCGCTCAAGAAGGTACATGGTTTGCGAGCAACTAATATTCACCGGTTGTTGTTGTTATAACATTAGATAATCGCCTACAGCCTTTTTTTTTATATCTCACTTTTACTTTCCAGCTTCTGGACAAGCCGTGGTCACAGGTGTTGTCCCTTCTCCCCCCCGGTACGTGCCTTCATTTTTATCGGGCAGAGGGCTCAGCATTCCCAACGCTCGTCGATTTTCATCGAATTTCACTAACTCACGCTTTCGCGCTTTCCGCAAGTCAATTTTTAGCACAAGAAAAAGTCTCCACGAGTACGAATATGCACTCGGGGGGGGGGCTCGAACCAGCGAAATCGACCTTAGTGGTTGCGAGGTTAACCCACTAGACTATATTATCCCCGTGCCGCTCTTTTCTAAGATTGAGTATGAATTAGGTTTTAGTACAGGCGTCACAAGGCGTGACAAGCCGATTTGACCGCTCTCAAACTCGTTTTATCTTACTAGGGACGCTCTTACATCGGGTACCCCGCTGTGCTGAATGAATGCGCATTGTCGCACCTATGATGATACTCGGCAGATGCTGGCCAGCTACTAGCAACATCTCACGCGCTCGCGTATTCTAGCAGTCTGCCAGCACCGTCCCGTGATGTGTCCACTTGGTGTTGCCACTCACGCGATCAACCTAACGCTGCCACGCTGCTGCAATCATAGTCAATTCTTCAACAGAATCTGAACCAAAACGCCTACGCACGTAATTCTTTCTCACAACAAACATATTATTCTTGGTTAGGTTCCCGAACTTAAACCGAACTCTAATATAATCTTTCCGTATGTGGCAATCGATTTCACAGGCACTATAGCGGGCAACCGGCACTACTCAACCGGCACTATAGAGGAACCTCTACTTGTAACATCTTCCGTGTATGAAGTAATTGGATTCTGAATTTTCTTTCACACGTGAACGGTAGGACTGGAAGATGCGCTACACTTTGCCAGATGACAAATACAATAATAGGAGAGGATTATGCTGTTTCAGGAACCGAATGCGGCGTAATCTGCTGTTTGTTTGATCATATTTATATTAATGTCTGGTCCTCTTTGGCCCGCTCCCCCTTGTTCGCCAACTCAACGCGCAGGGGGATGACAAGGCCTGTCGACCTTTCGATGCTGTTCATCGATCGATCCTTATAAGTGTGAAACAGGTCATGGGCTCTAAGGGGATTCTTTACTCCAACAGGTACGAACTTAACCTTTTCCCCTCACCAAAAAATATACGGGGGGTATGATAACGTAATTATTATTAATGTGCTTGCCATCCGACGACAGTGTGCAGCATGAGCTTCAAAGTTATATCACTCATAAAGTAGTTAGTCTTAATGTGTATGTTTGTCATCCGACGACAGCAGTGTGCAGCATGAGCTTCAACTTTGATCACTTATTAAAATTCCCATAAAAGTAGAATAAAAGTAATTCGATTTTTTTTTTTTTAATATGGGATAATTATTTTGGGTTACTTTCTTTTTCGGGATTCGGGGAGACGAAGCTGATTATCGCTGGAACCTTATACAGTGAGGTACCCGATTTAAGAGCCCCTTGGAACAGGCCAGTGTTACCGCTCTTATCTCAGACTGGGTATCATTTAGATTTTTGGTATAGGCGTGACAATCATATAGGTTTTAGTATAGGCGTTACAAGGCGTGACGAGCCGATTTAACCGCTCTTAAGTCCGTTTGCTCTTACTGTGGACGCTCTTAAATCGGGTACCCCACTGAAATGGTGAGGCAGGCAATGGGTCTTCCACTCTAACAGGTGCGAACTTAACCCTTTCCCAACACTTAAAAAAGTACACTTGGAGAAATGTAATGTAATTAATTAAATATGGGATAAATATGGTGCCAACTAGTACTGAGGGGAGTCGCCGACCTACAATCCTTCGTGAGGACATACACATCCCGCAACACGCGCGATCGGGGTTATCACACACAGCTTGCAAGGATGAGTTTCGACGAAATCTTCGATCTCACAGCTGTAGTGTACCAGGTGTTTTTTTTAATTTTTCATAAAAAAAATAAAGAGGATTATGCCGTTTCGGGAACCGATGAGGCGTAATCTGCCGTTTATTTGAACGCGGGAGAATTAAGGTTGTGGT
>JAYJMJ010261037.1:0-14657 GCA_036873875.1 Laminaria ephemera | reverse complement strand
ACAATGCCGGGACGGAGCACGTCGGGTTTTCACCGACCAGGCAGACGTCGCGTGCACCAAGCGCGAAGCGCCGTGAGATGATCGGCGAGTCGCATGAAGGGCGAGCTGCATCCTGCTAAGAACCACTTGTGAGCCCGACTTCCGCACCTTGTGCGTACTTTCTTGCATATGGATGACAGCTTCGAATGAATTATATGTTTTCCGGTGTATACCACCCGGGACGTTGTATATCACACCCCTGGAGTATACCACCCAGGTGATGAAATATTTTAAATACCAAAACAACCACTCGATGCAGGACGGGCACAGCAACAACCTTCCTGCCGGTCGTTTGTGGTCAATTTCAATCTTGCACGTCGACCCAGACCAGCACGATCCTATACCTAATCCTGACCCTAACCCCACTCCCTTGGGGGGCTCGAGGTCGGCAGGGGCAGTCGCGCGACTCCGCAGCGTGCTTGTGGTGTAGCAGCCCTTTGCAACAACTGTGATCACACCCCCTTTTATCACACCCGCTAGAGTATGCCATCTCGCTCGGTAATGCGTCTGATCAAATTAAGAACGACCACCCAATTTATCACCGGGGGACGTTGTATACCACACCAGGTGATAGGTTTTTTGGAGCCCAAATGTTATCACCGGGGGTGTGGTATACACCGTCATATACGGTAACCGTTTTGGTGTCGAGTTTTTTTTCTCACCACCCTCAGAAAATGTGGTACGGTGTCGTTTTTTTTATTGTTATTATTATGAGTTCATTTGCCATTCGACAATGTGCAGCGTTAGGGCGAACAATAAAAAATATGATGAAAGAACCGACAGTCCAAACCACGAAAACTAACAGCGTAAAACAATGTACGGTATCCAAAAAACACCTACGAATACTTTGTTTCGTGCATCTTCGGAGGATGAACGCTCAACCGTTTTGTTGCCGAGTTTTTTTCTCACCACCCTCCCGCCTTCCCATTGGCCGATCGAAACCCCTACAGGTTCAAAGCGCTTGACGTCATGGACATCGGAATCGACATGTGCTAGAGTAGTGGCGATTGCCGCTATAGTGCCGGTTTCCCGGTATAGTGCCGGTTAGGTAGTGCCGGTTTCCCGGTATAGTGCCTGTGAAATTGCTTGACACAGATGGGAAAACCAGTAGGGGCAGTATGCGGAGTAGTGCCGGTTGCCGCTGTAGTGCCAGTATTTACGGCTGGCACATACCGGCACTATAGAGGGACCCCTGCTGTAGAATTGTAGCACGTTTTCGCGTACTGGTGCTGTGAAGCAGAAGAGCAATATACGAGTAGGCGTACGTTCGAGTAGTAATGTAGTACGTTTTCGCATGCTGGCGCTGTGAAGCAGAGGCTTAGGGGCCCGCTTTTCCGAAATGCCGAGTTTTTGTTTCGTCTTGTTTTTGTTTTTTTTTCCCTCTTCCAGAGGCGCCCTGATTTTTCCAATTGCCGAATTCTTTTCTTTTTTTTTCCTTTTCTTTCCTTCAGTCTATCGGCGTGATCACAATATACGGTAGAACCTGCAGTGCAGCTTCGCATTTGATGGCGCTTTTTTATTTTGATTCCTTTTAAACGTGCCGTGCTAGGTCACGGCTCTCCCTTTTTGGAGGGTGTTTTACGTGTGTTGGGTGGCGTTTTCGCCGGCGCGTTTTGGCCAAACGCTGCGGAACGGCGGTGTTGAATGGACGTCCTTCGGATGCAAGAAGCGGCAGATTTTTGAGACCAGGACAGCAGACAGCTTGTAGTGCCGCGGTGGCGTCACCACAGCTTTGAAACGAAGGGAAACGATGACATTTTTTTGGGTGACGAAGAAACTGAAGCTTTTTCTAGACCATGATAGCAAACAGCAGCAGTGCCGCAGTGGTGTCCACATGTCTGTGCAAAAAAGTGGAGCGATGTTTTTTTTTTGGCGGTCGGTGCAGAGCGGCAAGGAGAGAGGAGGCTCAGCGCGTTTTTTTTGTTTTCTTTTGCTGTATTGCCTTGGTTTCGTCTCTCGCGCTGCTATTGTTGTGCGATTTGCTATCCAACCCAAGGGTTGAGGGCTTGGCTGACTGCTGGGCAACGTCTCAGGAACTCCGCGCGCCGTTGCGAGGTGTCTCCCCTTGGGGGTGAGCTCTTGCTTTCGGTGAGGTTAACGGTTGGTTGGACTACTAATATTACAGTCACATTTTTTTTATCGTTGACGAAGAAGGATTCTCTTCGTTGTTGCTCGTTTTGGGCTGCTGCGTTGCTGCTAACCCTGACCGCTGAAACAAAAACGTTTTATCCTTTTACGACCGAAAAAAGTAACCCACGCTACTTCCTACCTGGTAGTAGTTTGCCCCCAAACGTGTGCGTGCGGTTCTAAACGGGCTAAGCGCTAGAGTTACCTCTAGCGCCAGCCCTATCCTTAAAAATGTGGCTCTTGCTTACTATTGCTAGTTCTACTCGTACATTGCTCGAGACTGTTTTGGGCCGATGTTCAGTTTCCCATATATGTCTCGCACTTGAACAGAAACGGGTGTGATCACTTTCTTCACGACCAAACAAAGCAATTATACTTGTTATCTTTTCCGTACGACATAATGTGTGGGTAGGAAAAACAGCGACAGGCATGTCATCTTTGCGCCGATGTCCTATACCGGAGCCAAGACAACTATCTTGCTTGTGCTGCACGTACAGATGGGTACGTGATGCCACTTTTCCCCTTGAGAGCTGCACACACGTTATGAGGACAAACTACTGAAATTACGTTGTGGGGACAAACTACTTAAATTTAGAGTGGGATCATTTTTGCGTTTGTAATAAGGGTAAGAACCTCTTATTTTGGGCCAAGAGGCTCAAACTCTTACGTGACGCAGGGTGTGCCTTACACTAGTTTAGGTATAAAAAATGCTGTCTCACGTTCCGCGCAAGAGTCGAGCCAAATAATATACACGGGTGGGTGCCATCGTACCTTGTAGGCCGCGCGCGATAAAAACCAAGGCCAGTGTAGCGGTGGGGGGCGTACTGTACGTACTCATTTGTTGCCTACCTTGGTCAATGGCCATTAACCACGCATCTCTTTCGAGACGGAGCCACCGTGGGGGAGGGGGGAGGGGTGGACGCCTGTGATCACGGCTTGTCCAGAGAGCTGCCGAGCGCATATATAAGCTTCTGCGAGCCAGGTTGGAGAGCAAAGTGATCAAAATCACGAACTAAACAAGCTACTGAAAGGTGTATAGAAAACGAAGTGCGCACATAGTTTGGGGGCTCATTTGTATATGAATGCGCTCCAGCGCGTGGTGGCCGTGAAAAAAGTCGAGTCTTTGCGGCCATCATGTGCTGCTCTGCGCACAGGCATGCGAAATGTCATCCACGACAATCGTCGACGGGGGCCACTGCAAAAGGATGGAGGGGACTGCATGAACAGCACGAACTTTTCCGTGGAATAGTAGTGAGTAGGACCAAAGACCGAGGGAGCCAAGCCGTCGGTGGTCGCGAGGGAGGATAGTGTGCCGTGTTGTTGCTGTTGTTCTCATGATAGCCCATCGCCATAATAATCTAGCCGATGGTCGCAATACAGGCTCCAGTAACTCTGGAGTGGAGGAAGAATGCCTCAGGACATACACAAAACAATCCGAAACAAACAGACATACTGTAACTGAACCAAGGCGTATATCAGACCCTGCAATAACTCTGGAGTGCAAGAATACCCTTGGCAAAACAAAAAACAAACTAAAACAATACACATACTGTACTGAAACTGAAGCCAGTCGTACACCAGCTGTGCAGCCCGCTGGGAACACTGCTGAGACAACGACGCTGCAAGCAGGGTCGGGCATACGTCCCCATGCAGGGAGACGTTCATCGCAAGTAGGCGAAAACATGCCAGAAGGTGCTCTCGCTGCCCGCACCCATCGGTCGAAGGCCAAGGGGGGGCAGTGGGCTCCAAACCTGCTTCTGCTTACCCTTCAACTACAGGGGGGGGGCTCCCAACAATGCCGGTTGAATAGTGCCACTACTCTCTATAGTGCCGGTGGAACCGATTGGCACGACCGGAACTCTCTATAGT
Source organism: Laminaria ephemera (assembly GCA_036873875.1). Lineage (NCBI taxonomy): Eukaryota > Phaeophyceae > Laminariales > Laminariaceae > Laminaria > Laminaria ephemera. Next base: position 10,622 of record JAYJMJ010261037.1, on the reverse strand, counting down.
AACCCTGTTCCCAATAGTGCCGGTGCCCTGAATAGTGCCGGTATGTTTGGCTGGCACATACCGGCACTATTGGGAGCCCCCCACAGTACTGCAGAAGCCATCCTACAACGAATTCCAAGTGTTTTGTTTCCTAAAACGTGGGTGCAGCTCTAAATATGTTAACGAGAGGTGCCAATCACATCCGCGATATGGCGGGCGGGAAGTCCGGATAAGTCTCCCGGAGGCTGTGGAGCCATCATGGGCAGTGCCGGGGGCTCCTCCCATACTGAAGCCGTCATAGCTCCAAAGGGGGTGTACGTCGGCACGCTAAAACGAAGGAGGACCTGCACACACTCCAGCCAAAGTTCAAAACGAATCATCGGGCGGGAAGCACACAAGCGCCCGCCGGAGGGGGCTCCCGCCCTGCAGACACGCCAAATGTGGACAAGCTAGCTAGACCTGCCGAATTATCTTCGATGGGAAAAAAGACACAACACTCCCCGTTTGTGCGAGGAAATGCCTAGTTGAGCACCATTTTAGGGGGACTCGGGGTTCCGGCGCAGGCCTTCCCGCACCTGACACCAACCGCCACCGCATCAAACCGATCGTCACTGCATGGTCGGCACCAAGGGAGTGGGGGGTGTAGGAGCGAGGTGGGGCGCAAAGCGCTCGCTGAGGGTGATCGCGGCGCGCAAGAGCTTTCACTTGGACGTGCGGCGTTTTGCGAAGGGGGGTTAACTCCCGAAGCGGAGATCCCCGGTCGTAGAAGTAGTACCACGAAAAATAATATCAGCATACGTGGGAACAAGCGTTGGACAGATGCTACTACGATCGGGGTACTGTAGCAGTGATGCATGCTACGATAGAGATAGCACTTTTGAACCAAATATTTTCTGAGTGACTGGCTCCTCAACTGAGGGAACTGCCCTATAATGTTTGGAAGCTCATTTGTGTTTGCTAATCTGGTAGTTGTACACCCAGCCCATGGGTTACCTCATCGGGCGGAGCGAACACTGTTTCTCAAATTCGAGTATTCGGGTGAGGTGGTGTTGGAGCCCCTCAAGTGATTGGAGCCTCAGAAAAAAAGAGGTAGACTTCTGTTGTAGCCTTGATCTACGGGGAGGTATCCCCGTTTTCACTACCGAGCTTACGCCACTAGTGCGAACGGCCCTGTACCTTGCTCGATAACGCTAGCGTATCAAATAATCCCATGTTGGTGCACATCGCGAAACAAAAAGAGACACATCGGCTTACGACTTGCAAAGAAACAGGGCAAACACCCGAGCGAATGGACCTGACCCGCTGAAAAAAAAATACCCAAAAAATGCTCCCTATACCTTATAGCCTTGATCGACGGGTCGCCGCAGTAGTAGGTTTACCTGTATCAGAAGGTCGAGGAAGGTTGCCGACATTGACCGGGCAGCGTTCGAAGAAAATCCATAGCTGCCGAGGTAGGTCGGCCCGACGCGCTGGACCAGCTTGGAACACGAGCATCTTGTGAATATTATGTAGGTTCCCCCGGCAATGTTGGCGACGCACGCGTGAGGAGAGCGATACCACTGTCAGGTTGTCAGAATTTTCCAGTGCGAAAGGTGCACACATTGGACAGATCACGATCTAGATCATCTAGATCATCTAGATCATCTAGATCATTTAGATCCTATATCTGTCGTTATGATATGTTCGGGATCTGTGTAGTGCAGATCCAACCCAGGAAACATGTGCTAGGTCATTCAGATTATCTGGCTCTCACCCGGCAACATGATCTATAGGCCATGCAGATCATGTCGACTAGGGAACTGTCTGCCCTCGAAGACCTAGATAATGAACAGGGATCTGATCTGTCCAACGTGTGGAAAGGTACCAGGCCAGCGTGCATAGGAGGTATTGCTAGAGTCAGACGAGGGATCGTGGCTCCTTGCGGCGGAAGGGGGGTGCCAGCAGAAGAAGCAGGCGAGGGCGGCACGTCGCCATGCTGGTGGACGGGTAGCCCTTCTACAACTGCAACAAAAAATGTTGTACTAATTCCAAGTAGTTTGTCCTCTAAAACGTGTGAGCAGCTCTAAAGGGGATGCAGCGATAATCTGAGTGTTGGATGGGCGTAGACTGTTGTTGTCCGAAGTCGGAGGGGGCGAGGCAGCCGCGGTTGGACCCCCCCTGGGTGTGGTCGAAGCGCGTGCATTGTGGGCGGTGGCCGGAGTCGCGTGTGGTCTGCTATCCATGGCTTCGCCGGCGGTCAAAGTGGAAGCGGTGGCCTTTCCGCGAATTTCCTGAGTCCGAAATTTTGTGCCCGCGGCGGTAACAGGTCATCCGTTCTTGTCAGCTACGGTGTACGTCGCCGTTGTCGCCGAACTGACCAAAATCGGGGTTCGTGCACCCCCTGGCGTTGGTGAACGGATGCTTGCATTGTTGGAATGAACGGGAGTCTCCGTAACAGTTCGGGCAACGTCCTCGGTTTTAGCGAAGAGCAGCTGGGCGGGCGAGCGGGGAAAACAGATCACTCCGTAGAGGGGCCTCTGCGGTCGAAAAGCTGGCGCTAACAGCTGAAACTTAATCTTAGTGTTCGAGCGCCCAACAGTTGTATGAGTTGGACGGGAGCCATGGGCCGGAGGAATCGGCGGCAGCATTGGATACATTCATCACGACCGGGTTGTGTTGCGAGCTCGTCTGCTAACCATTCGGCTGCCAGGGAGCGCGGTCCTGTGCACGGCAATGCGCGGCGAGTCGGGACCCTGACGAAGCGGAGGTACGCCCCCCTCGTCAAAAAAGGAGACAGTGAACAAAAACGTGCATCATTAATAGCAGGAGTCCTGTTGTTACTCGAATCGCTGAAAGTCAAATACATGGCGTCAATCGCCCAAAAAAGACTCGCAACAGCATAGCCAACTCTCCGGGGTACAGCGTAGGCATCAGCCCGGTGTATTTCTCGTTGTACTCATGCGAAGTACCTCTAGCACGAGCTCGATACCTGGTGCCATAACACGCTCGCTGGCCGTTATCGTCGACACTACCACTCGAAAAGCGCGAAATTACCTGGAAAAAGGGTGTCATTGGTACGCCGAACGTCTGCAACTTTGCATAAGTGCCTCCATGTCCCCATTTGCCAAAAGTCTGTAACTTCGCACACGCTGCCGCTATGTCCCCGTGATCAAAGTGTCCGCTCAGAAGGAGCAGAAGGAGCAAACAACCTTCCGGTCTACAGAGCTCTCCCTGCGTGGCTCGCGATACCGGGCCGAAAAAATAATCGACAGCGCGAGTAAGGTCAGAGGCATAATAGTAGTTTTGTCAGGTGCGATAGCACGCATGAACACCATACGTCGGGGGCGCTTCCATCTGACGACCCATGCTGGGGAATGCAGGCCCGAAGGGCAAAGTTCGTCGCAAAAGCAGAAGAATGTCAGTTTGGGCTAGTTTAACGGAGCGAGTGGCGAGTGGGCTATTAATATTAAACCTTCAAGCGCTGCACTCGCGATAGGGGGAAAAAAGTCTAGAAACTGGGCTATGATATTTTTCAGGGCTTTTCGCGGGTCACGACCCGACCCGCGGATCGGGTCAAGAGCTTTTCAAAATCTCACAGGTCGAGACCGATTAGGTCAGGAGGTGTTCGAAATCTCACGCGTCAGGTCAGGAGGTATTCAAATATCTCGGGTCGGGTTGGGTCACTTTGACCTGACCCCGGCCTGCGAGAAGTGACCCGACCCGTGAACAGCCCTTGCACGTTGGCCCAGACCGATCTGACCCCTGACATAATCCTAACCCCAACCCTAACCCTAACCCTTACCCTAACCCTAACCCTTTAGGGGGCTCGGGGTCGGCAGGGGCAGTTACGCGACTCCGCCGAGTGTTTTGGTGGCGTTTCGCAAAAAAACATCCGGGCGGCCGAAAGGCCAGCCTCGACCAATATGACCGACGAACTGCCGCGACCTGCACAGCTTGTGTGCAGGCCGCTCTTGCACATAGGACGCGTCGTCAGCCGGTGGACTTTCTCACAGACGGAGGGATGACGCGTGCTAGGACAGGGAACCAAGGCTACAGTAGGGGGGATGTTACGTTACAACATGTTACAGCATCATTTTCACTACAGAGTATAGGCCACTCGCGCGAGTGGCTCTGTGCTTCGCTCAAAAAACGGACCAAAACATGTGTTTTTGGCGCAGCGTTACAGACAATTTCATGGCGGTGGTGCACATCGCGAAATCGAAAAGCAGAAAAGCTTAAGGTTGCAAAAAATTAGGGTAGCAAAACCTAGCGCAAATACTAAAAGTGGCCCCCCGACAGGGGTTGCACTCTCAAGGCCTAAATATTTCTGACCGGCGGCGCTCCTCAACTGAAAAATGGTCCATTATTGGAAAACTATTTGTGTGTTTACAAAATGTTTCGATGCATGCTTAGTCTAGGCCGTGAGATTGTTCATCGGGTTGCACTTTTCATTTTTTCTCGAAGTCAGTTTTTTGAGTGAAGTATACAGCTCCTCAATGCGAGGATCTTCAGAAACAAAAGGTGTCATTCACCCCTGTCTGCTGAGTAGTAGTTGCACGTTGTCGAGGTGCGGAGACCGCGGCGGTGGCGACGGCGATGGCCTGCCATTCCTCGGTTGGCAGTTGATGGTGCTCGGCCTGGGTAAGCTTTTGCAGTCGGCGAACCGCCTCTAAGTCCAGGGAGAGGGAGGTGCTAGCCTGGTCGGACATCGGGCTGGAGTAAGCGCTGTGCGTTATGCCTGCGGAGGCGATACCCAACACTGACACTGGGGGCGCCGGCACCGGTTGATCTTGCTCTGAATCCGACATTTCCCTGTTAGTTTGTGTAACAGGTGTAGTTAACCTATTTTTTCGTGGGTTGGGTTGGCCTTGGGTTATGACGTTCGTCGGTTTCAATACTATTAATACATGTTTTTCTACCCAACCAACTTTCGTATTCCGCAAACACCCTAGTAGTTGGAGCCAAAATCGAAACTTGTGCTGTCAACGGTGGATCAGGAGTGGTGGAAAGTGAAGCCCCGTCCTCGAAACCGGTACTCGCACCCGCAGTGCCGTCGTCACCAGGGAGAAATTGATGCGGCGCGCACAAGCCAGACTCAAAGGCGCTAAGTATGACCGACTCTCGAAAAGTCTGGCCGAGAGGTACCGAAGTCAGAGGTGGCACGGCGGATTGCGCGCGATTGGCCCCGCTAAGAGGGGCAGAGGTCAAAGGTGAGGTAGCGATGGACTGGTCGATATGCTCGAGAAACACCCCTTCGGTGCTGTGGAGGACAGGGCCGTGGCGATCGGAAGGAGCCGAAGTCGGCCCACCTGCTGCCGCCAGAGGTCCCCAAACAAGAAAATCGTAAGCGATATCAACGAGTCGTGGGTGGCGACTAACAGGAGAATCTCCTTCGGTCCCGATGTCGTGGCCGGCGGAGGGGACAGGGCCCTCGTTCCTGAAAGACGCCATCGGCTATCGAAAGGGAAAACTGCAACGAGCAAAAAGAGCAAAAATAAAAAGCAAACAACAACGAGAAATCGACTAAAAATATTGGTCCAACAGCCGTACAACGTCAATTGTAAAAAAGTGATGCCTTGGACACACACGTATCCCCTTTCCGGTTTGCCTATTTAGCAGGTCCCGCGTTTTAGGATGATGTGTTTCGAGGCTCTGCCTCTGTGATAAGAGTTGCAGAGGTGGCACCTAGTGTCTGTGAAGATCACTTGTGAAGAAGAAAGAATATAGTTTGAAAAGTGGCGCTTGTAGGCCAACAGTGGAAACCAAAGAAAGATGGAAAAGAGAAGAAGAGGAGAAGAAGATGAGTGAAAGGGAGTGATTGAGGTAGGGCTGACCGTTACCTCATTATCACGGGACAATGCCCATGCTACGGGCAGATGTACTCTACGGGCTGTTGTACTGGCCGACAGTCCGTCCTACAGTAACTTTCCCTGTACTGTTCCCTGCAACGTTCCCTGATACTTATGGTGGTAAGCTGGTTACCCTGTACTATTAATACCATCAACTTCCCGATAAAGGTTAGTTGAATACAGCACGCCGGCAAGGAGGAACAACCGCTAGTCTCGCCGCATAGTACATTTCCCCGCATCTAGAATAAGGTACCCCGTGTACTCAAGCGTAGTGACTGGACATCAACTAGATACTAGTGGACTGCAAAGTCCATATTCCAATACAGGAAGCCATGATCGACCGTCCCTACCATGGTTTTCGTTCGTCGGCACAAGGGCCATGGCAAATAACGATTACAAACCCAAGCATATACCGTTTACTCTTTTGCCTGCGATGCGCTAGATCGCTGTCCAGCCAGGTGCGCTATACAGCACTAAATCCAAGGTAAAGACATCGAAAGATCCGGCCTCAGTTTTATCAACTTCAGCCTGGTATTGAGTAAGATGGCCTGATACACGTAGCTCGTACGTAGGGCACAGTAGCATACTGCGCTGTTATACACTGCTGGTATGTAGGAGTACGGGGTAGTGTTCAGAGTGTCGGATCAGTTAGCAGTAAAAGGTTTGATATCACTTTTGCACACAGTAGCACAAGGCGCTACGGCGATATCAGTGCACGCTTCGAGGTATGATATGAATGTACGTATCATCCAGGGCCATGCCGATATGGTAGATCTGATATCGTAGATATGCGGCACAATGGTACTGTTGGTTCGCAGTTCAGACATATTTCACCCAAGATCTGCAAACGCGGGTCTGGGGTCGTTGAACTTTGTATTTGTCGTAGTCATACAAGTAGGGTCTTTGTGTGTTGATCGAGATCCGACGACGCGCGGGCTACTCCCACCGTGTCACAACCCCAGCACTCTCCCCCCTATTTTTTCCTTCTTCGAGACTGCTGTTGATCAACACCCAACTTCCCTTGGAGGGTCGGAGGGTCTTCTTTTTCATTGGCTCTTCGGAGCTTGAAGCTTGTATGCAGCGGTAGACTAATCGTCTGCTTGATAGCTTTACCTCATGTGGGCTCTGGCGCAATGCAGAGCACCCGCACCCACAATCACATGCGACAAAAACAGCAATTTAACCATGCCCCAAATTCCACGTAGGGTTAGCTCTACATCGTAGTGAAGACAAGCCGTGCAAAATGATGCCGCCGACAGGGTACTTCCAGCAGAGCCCTCCGGCGGCGCTTTCGACAAAGGTCAACTCACCAACATCTAAACTACTCAAAATTCAACGTCCTACGCTTTTATTGCCGTCAAGCGGCCCCTTTTTGAGCTACATCAACTGTTGGAGTCCTCAACACAACGTGTCTCCTCGGCCAGTCTAACGACCAGCAGAGGCAACTTTATGTTATCCTCGGGCATTCCTAGTAGGGCCCATTTGGCGTGCTGGTCCAGTGAGGCATACAAACATCGATAATTAGCAACAAACAACTGTTTCGTGTTACAACTGCAGTCGACTGCATTTGTGCTTTCATTGTTCTTAGATTGGCTTTCATACCACTGACATGGCACTGCCATGAGTTGTCATGGCTCTGTCATCAGCTTTGAAATCACTGTCGTGGCCCTTCATGGCGCTGTCATGGCCTTTTGTGAAACTACCATGAGCTGTCATGGCTCTGTCATGAGCTGTTGTGGCTCTGCCATGGGCTTTTAAAGCAATGTCGTGGCCTCCGATGACACGGCCATGGGCTTGTACGACACCGCATGGAATAGATCGTTCGTTTTTCATGTGAACGCGAGCCTAAGTTTGTATTACTCCGACAACCGCTGGTGGTGTATCTTCACTTCGGTGTCTGCGATTGGCGTCGGTGGGAGAGAGGAGCTTCGAGGGCTGGGGGAAGAACTCGTTCGCTTAGATATACAGCGCCATCGCAGGCGGTCGGGAAATAAAATATATCGCTACTCGTGGTTGCCTGTGATTAAAACCATGGGTTTTTTCGCGGACAGGAGTGCGCTCCACCAGGCCCTTTGGCCCTACTGCGACCCCGCGCTTCTTGAGAGCCACGGTGAGCAGCTTCTCGACCTCTTCATTCGTCTGGCCTCCAAGGACCAATGGAAATATTGGCCGAGCGTATCCGCGAGCCTTGCTGTATCGATGGCAGCTACGGACCTCTTGGTCCGGATACTCGCTGCGTGCGAAGATCCCGTGGATGATGAAACACTAACGCGACTCTTGAGGGTAGCCGCGAAAAGAGGGATCGTCGAAATGCTGCCGGCTCTTGTTGCTGCGGGTGCTGGACCGAAGGTACGGTGACAGAGCGATGTCGGGGGTGAAAAGTGAGGCAAACCAAACGGGCACTTATCATAGGGGGGAAAGGATCCGACATGCTGCAGATGACCAAACCGCAATGTGTGTTCTGACCCTCGCCATTGATATGTTGGTCGTATAATATGTTGCTGCTTCGTGGAACGGTGTTGTGTGGTCGTGGTAAGTTCTAACATTGACGGGGGCGATATTGATGACCGTATCGGTCACTGTTCTGCGCTCCGTAAGGGGGTGAATTCATGAGCCATGTGCCCGTGAATGCCAATCTAAGCGGTTAGACGCCGGTATACCCTGGCGTTTGTGGTCATACTTTGAAGTACTCTGTACAGGGGGGCTTTGACTAATGAACGGCTTCTTGTGGCATATTTCTTCTGTGCCGGAAACTAGCACCAAGCAACCCCCTCATTTTGATTGAAGGCCGATTTCTTCAGTAGAACAACATTTTCCGACTCGTACAGTATCAGAGGTAATATCAAGACCCAGGTTTGAGTTTGGAACAAAGAACGTCTCAGTTTGGAAGATGAGATGGTACATACTGATTGAGAGGGTAGCTTCAAGAAAACGTCACGAGGGGCAATATAAGTGCGTCACCAGGATTGGTAATTCGCATGCCACGTGAATCTACTCTGCGGCATGTCAAGACACACGCCTAACGTCAACCCGAGCCCTTAACTTACAACAGGCCGATAATAGACCTCACGTCTTACCTTGGCAGGAACGCTCCATGTCCACGACTGACCTCGCCCTCAGAGAGGGGCTTCGAGGGCTTGGGGAAGAACTTGTTCGTTTAGATATACAGCAGCAAAGCCATCCGTTGAGGTTGAACAACTATCGCTACTCGTGGTCGCGTGTGGTCTGCAACATTGTTTTTGTCGCCGACAATGGGCCCGATGGTGGCGTTCGCTCTGACGACGACGCCGCGCTTCTCGAGAGCCACGGTGAGCAGCTGCTCGAGTTCGTCATTCGTCTGGCCTCCAAGGAGCAGTGGAAAGCTTGGCTGGACATATCGGCCAGCATTGCTGTATCGATGGGTGCCACGGACGTCCTGCTCAGGCTACTCGCTGCCTACGAAGATCCCGTGGACGACGCAATACTGGTTAAACTCATACATGCAGCCGCGAAAAGAGAGCGTCGAAATATTGTCGGCTCTTATTGGTGCTGGTGCTGGTGCTGGACCACTGTTTAGGGAGGCTGACGGCGTAAACGTGTCATATGACGCTCTTCGTGAAGCGGCCAGATGTGGGCACCGAATGTTCGTGTCAAAGCTCATTGAGGCGGGTGCTACCGTTGATTCGAGGAATTTGCTGGGGCAGACGCCACTCTCAATAGCAGCTGGAGCAGGCCACAAGGGTGTAGCGCTTGAGCTTCTTGCTGCTGGCGCTGACGTGAACAATGTAGTGGACATTGGTGTTTACATCGATCATGGCAAAAACAACCCGTTATGGAATGCCGTCGAAAACAACGACGAGGAGATGGTCAAGATCCTCTTGGAGGCAGGGGCGGAGCCTACTACGAATTCACCGAGATATATACCGCTGCACATGGCTGCCAGCCAAGGATCTTTGGAGATCGTAAACAGTCTTCTGTCGGCCGGAGCCAGCGTCAATTCGGTCGACACTGCAGGCTGGTCCGCCTTGTACATTGCATGCTCGCACAGCCACCATGATGTCGTCGAGCTTCTGCTACGCCCCAACGCCAAGGAAGCCATATTGTGCAGCTTGCAGACAGCGATGGATGTGGCTGGGACGCAGGTACTCGCATATCGGGAGCTGCAGGGCAGAGGATTTGGACGGATGCTACGCGGCAAAGGTCGCCGATCCACGTTGAATTCCAAAGAAATGTCTACTGTAGACAAGATTTTCCGTATGCTGCAGTCCGCTAAGAGGTGGCGTCGCCGGGGTTGGTTGGTAATGATGCGCTCTCGGCCTCTCGCAAAAGTTGTAGAAAAACCCACTCGCAGCGACGCAGGTAGTGTCGCGCTGTCCGTTGGAGATACACATTTCGTACATGAGCTCTCGAGGGACACAGAAGTACGAAGAGGTGAGGAAGGAGGGGTAGCGCGAACCTTGCATGATGGTGGGCATGCCGGGGGTGACTGGAATGGTGCTGTTGTTTGGCTGCTGCAGATTTCCGATGAGAGTCTCTTCCGCAACACTGTACGTACGCTTTCTGTGAAAGTGTCGACGGAACGACTTTCGTTCGATTCTCGTTTTCGGCAGTGTATACGTTATATGGCGGATTTATACGATTTTAGAGGCGCCGAACGTATGGCAATCAGTTCGAAATATAAACTTCAAGTTGTTTCCATGCTGGCGTTAGCTCCATCAAAGGGACCGAGAATTAGAGAGTTTCGGGAAAAAAAAAAAATAACGTTTTGCTCAGGGGTGACGTTGCTCAGGGGTTGTCGAAGTCTCGCCGCATAAAAGACGTTGACGGCTAAAAAAA
>JAYJMJ010261011.1:0-36359 GCA_036873875.1 Laminaria ephemera | reverse complement strand
CACTTTTGGGGTGTTTTTTTTTTTTTTCCTGAGGTATTCTTCCACTCCAGAGCGACTGGAGCCTGTCCTGTGACCACAGACTTGATTATGAGTGTTAACGTGAGAACAACAACATCGAAAGCGGGGCAGCCGCGTTGTTGGCCCGTTTCTGACCCGTTTTGGGTTGGGAGCGGGGTCAGGGTTAGGGGTTGGGTTGGGTATACGCCCGTGCCTTGATCTCACCATCGGAAGTGCTACCGCAAACAGTCGTGAACAATCAACAACCGGACCCCAGGAAAATGCATCCTAAGTCGGTGACAAAAATGCTCCACGTCGCGGGGCGGGTCACCTTGACCCGCGAGTTTTTTTCTGCCAGCCGCGGATTTGACACGCCAAAAGTTTTTGAATACTCGTTTTTTGTACACTGCAGTGTTGTGTGGCCTTGCGGTCGTGGATAAGAATGGATGTGGATATGAATATCTAGCTTTGGCGACTTTTTGATATCTGAATATGATACCAAGTCGGCACGTTAAAGGCCGTAGGTCAGGAACCGGTATTGTTTTTCCAGTAGGTGTCGGATCCGCTGGCCGACCCGCGGGTCTGACAGGTGACCCAGGGGTTGGGACAAAAACCTCGCGGGTCAAGGTTATTCGGCCCGCGACATGACCCGTATAGCACGGGTCATTTATCCGACCCGACCCGTCAGCTTTTGAAAACCTCCACACTCGATCCGATACGTGGGTTTTTGAAAAGCTGCTGACCCAACCCGCGGCTCGGGTCAGACCCGCGAAGAGTCCTGCTTATTTTTGACCCTGCTGGCCTTCGCCTGCAGGCCATGGTCCTGTAAAGTACACAGAGCTCACTACGAGATCGCGTGCACACGGTATCGGTTTGTGGTGTCGCTGAACGACTAAAGTTCTGAAAAATCAGTGGTAGTCACCTCTTGGGGTATTGGCACGATTGCGCTTGTCAGATTGTTTGCCCGGGGTCGGGAAGGTTGGGTTTCAGCCAGGACTTCGTATGACTTCGTGTATGGGAATAGCGAAAAAGGGGATGAAAAAACTAAAAAAAAATCATCGGCATAATAATAAATAATCCCTCTTCGATGTTCCCCTTACAATAAGTCACATTACAACATGTACACCTCTGAAACTCGACCTTTCCGACCCCGGGCCCACAATCTGACAAGCGCAATCGTGCCTACGCACGTACAGGACACTATTACCCAACTTTTCAGAGCTCCGATGGTCGAAGTTTGCACTTATTCGACGCCGTAAACTCTTTTGTGCAGCCACACCCAGTCGGACTACACACAGCTCTTGCGAAGGGGGAACGTGTCGGAGAACCACGGAAGTGGCTTCCTCTGTATGCAATTCGACCCAGAGGAGTCGATTGCCGCAAGGGAGATGTTTTGAATCGACGTTGTTGGGGGTGAAATTGGGTCCGCCGCATCTCGTTTATCGTAAAAAGCGGACAGAAAATATTTTTTTGAAACTATCCTTTCGGAAATCGGCGTGTACGGGCCAATTCCGACCTAGACGCCGACGGAAACTCAGTACGTAACGAAGATGTGCACGCGACCTCGTTGTGCGCCATAGCTTTAGTGCGTGACACTGTTTTGCCGGATGGTGTTATCTCCTTTGTCCCTTTGATAACTGCTCCCATGTTTTGGGGGACAATTTACTTTAAATTAGACTGGGATATTTCTTGCAGTAGTAAAAGGGTTAATGGGCGTATTTGTACCAGTGCGAATCTTTGCTGCACGACTAAGAATCCGAAAACCTGTGCGTTACTGCTGCACGAACGGCGCTGTAGCTTGTCGGCAGCATAGAGGTCACAAGGCGGCAATTTTGGGCGCCGTCGGTCTCACTTTTAGCAGCTCCCGCACTAATAATAGTATCTCACGTCTAGGCGGCCGTCACATTTTGGAGCGCCCACACTAAAAATAGTATATAACGTCTAGATGGCCGTCACATTTTGGAGCGCCCACACTAAAAATAGTATATCACGTCTAGACCACCGTCACAATTTGGAGTGTCCACACTAAAAACAGTGTATTTTCGTCAAGAGGACCGTCACCGTTAGGAGCTCCCACACTATTGCTATTAATAGTATATATTTCGTCTAGACGGCCATCACCTTTAGGATCTCCCACACTAAAAGCACTGTAGCACACAAGTCTAGACGGTCGTCCGTCGCAGGCCTAAATTGTAGATTTTTCCGTATCCTGACATCTTTGGTCAGGAGTCTACTCCAAGTTGTGAATCTGTAGCCACGTGTAGGCCCACCTGGCAGTATTTCCATGCGTCACCCATGCACCTGGAAAGTGAAAGCGCGCTTTGGCTCAAAGAAGTCGACAAGCTTTTGGGACGCTACCTAATTTGACGCCTAACCCTATGCGCGACAAAGCAACAAGGAAGCATAAGAGCCCGGTTAGTGTCATAGGCCTATGTTTTGTTTCCTGAAATATTTGGTCGGGGGTCTACTCTTAGTTGTGAATTTGCAGCCACGCGCAGTCGCACCAGGCAGTCTTTCCATGCGTCATCCGTGTCTGTTAGAGCCGTGAGTCGGCACGATTGAAGTTACCAAGTTATTACATGGATTATTATTTGGAGCCAGTCGTTTCTCGGAGGTGCCATCTGTCTATATATGTTTTTTTTTCAATTTTTGGAAGACTGACCGAGTTGACGACTAAAGTCAGCTATTCGGCTTATGCCGCCTGGCGACTAGTTTTTTGTCCTTAAGTCCTGCCGACTCACAGCCTTATTGTGTATGGAAGCCCAATCCGAGTAGAAAAAATCGACGACGGACGGCCATGTGTGGGTCCTGCCGTGGACGCCATGTGTGACTGGTGTTATCGCACCTGCTGGGCTACTGGTAAAATGTTAACCAACTACTCAACCCAGAGTAAGCTGATTAGCACTCTACTCCAACTTAAGAGTGTGCACACCACGTGTAGCCGCATCAGGCAGTATTTCCATGCATCGTCCGTGTCGGTGAACACCAACTATGACTCAAACAAGTCGACAAGCTGTCGGGCTGTTGCATACTTCTGACGGCGCACTCAATGCGCGACAAAAACGTGGCGGTATAGAGCCGAGGGTAGTGTCACGGGCTTAAATTGCCGTTTCCTGACATTTTTGGCCAGGGGTCTACTCCAACTTGGGAATCCGCAGGCACGTGTAGCCGCAGTAGGCAGTCTTTCTATGCGTCATCCGTGTAAGTGAAAGCGCACTTCGACTAAAAACAGTGGACGAGCTTCGGGGACGCTGTTACATACTGTTGGCGGGAAACCCAACGCGCGACATAAAAACAAGGCAACGTAGAGCCGGGTTAGTGTCACAGGCCGAGGCTTCGTCTCCTGGCATATTTGGTTAGGGGTCTACTCCAAGTTGGGAATCTGCTGGCAGGGGTAGGCGCAGCAGGCAATGTTACCATGCGTCATCCTCTGTTAGAGCTGTGAGGCGGCACGACTTAAGTGTCCAATTATAGTAGTTTCATTTGGACTAGTATTAGTTGCCAGTCGTTTCCCGGAGGTGCTAACTATGATATCTAAATTTTTAATTTCGATTGTAGAAAGGCTAGCCGGCTTGACGACTGAAGGCAGCGGGTCGGCTTACGCCGCCTGGTGATTATCTTTTTTCTCGTATAATCCTGGCGACTTACAACTCTAGTTTTGTGGACGCGCACTTCGACTACAAATAAATCGACGACAGGCAGCCATGCGTGGCTCCTACCGTCGACGCCAAGTGTGACTGGTGTTACCTGCTAGACTGTTAGTAAAAGGATAACCACATTACGATAGTCAGCCCAGAGTAAGGCGGATAACGTGCTCAGAGATATGAATGCGCAGTCACGTCTAGCCGCAGCAGGCAGTCTTACCATGCGTCATCCGTGGTGGTGATTGCTCACTATGACTAAAACAGCTAGACGAGTTTTGTTGACGCTGATACATAATTTTGACGGCGAGCCCAACGCGCGACAAAAAAAGGGCAGTATAGAGCCGGGGTAGTGTCACAGGCCTAAATTGCCGTTTCTTGACCTCTTTGGTCAGGGGTGTACTCCAACTTGGGAATCCGCAGCCACGTGTAGCCGCAGCAGGCAGACTACCAGGTATGTCTTTCCGTGCGTCACCCGTGCAAGCGAAAGCGCACTTCGACTCAAGCAAGTCGACGGACTTTGGGGACGCTGTTACGTACTTTTGGCGGCAAACTCAATGGGCGACAAAAAACAACGCAGCATAGAGCCGGGTTGGTGTCACAGACCTAAATTTCCGGCTCCCGGCATATTTGGTCGGGAGTCTACTCCGGGTTGGGAATCTCCCGGCAGGTGTGGCCGCATTGGGCAGTCTTCCCATACGTCATTCCCTTGGATGAAATATCGATTCGACGTAACCTTTTTAGGACCTAGAGACAGCGACTAAACACAACGATGCGTGCTACCGGTCCCGGTTCACGAACGGTTCGCTAATCTATTCGAGGTTCTCGTAACAATCGTGGTTTTTGAGGGTTTGGTAACGGTACCCGTATAAGTATGCCTCCAAATATACTCAGTATGATAGAAACGCCTCCATATATATGTTCGAAGTTCCCCCTTTTTTACGTATCCTCACGCGGTTCTTGAGAGCGTTATTCGCGTGAGTGAGTGAGTGAGGGGCACTCCAAAAAGCTTTGGGGACGCTTTTACATATTTTTGGCGGCTAAATAAATGCACGACAAGAAATATAGGCGGACTAGAGACGGTGTTGCATATTTTTGGCCAAGAAATCAATGCACGACCAAAAATAAAGGCAGAATAAGGACGCTGCTAGATACGTTTGGCGGCGAGCCCAATGCGCGACAAAAATTACAAGGAAGCGTAGAGCTGGGTTAGTATTGAACGGGGATGATCTGTTGTGTCCGATGTGTGAAGTATTCAGCCAAACCTCGCCATCCGAGTCACCTTTCCCGGATCACCAAGTCCCAATATACCAAGGCTGCTCACGGTGCGTTTTTTTCGCACGATGCGGTGCGGTTCGGCGCCGTTTTCCCGCACCACACCGCACCGCACCGCACCGCAACGCACCGCACCGCACCGTACAGTACCATACCGTACCGTACCGCACCGTTTTTAAATAAAAAACCAAAAGACGCACCGCGTTGCACCGTTTTTGAACGAAAGCAAAAAACGCACCGCACCGTAGGATTCTGCATATAGGAAATCCGCACCGCGGTTTTGGTTCAGCACCTTTTAAAATCTTGGCAAAGTATGAGTTCGTCGCGTGTAACTCTAAAACCCCCATGGCACCTGAGGAAGAGGCGAACAGAACAACGTGTGGTCAGAGCCAACCAGGAGCTTTGATTGCCAACGGCTGCGAGTGACTTGTCTGCCAGTAAAAGTCTCCGACAAGTTGTTAGTTACCTAGGTACAGTACTACAGTTAGTTGCGGGTGGTGATTTGAGGAGGTATGCGCGTTTATATCCGTCTGCTCCGTTTGTGGTTCGCAATCTGGTTGACACCAACGAAGACCGAAGTTAGTCCGTTGGCTTACTTGGCAACCCAACTGTTATTACCAGCTAGCCATAAAGTTCAGCCAACCAAGATCGTTATCAGCGTAAAGCGCTTCTGTTTCGGGCAGGGGTGTTTTCTCGGCGCTCGCTTCCGCAACAACGGAAAGGGTGCCGACGTTTAACAATATTGTTTTCTACACGAATCCCGAGAATAATCAATCATGCATTCCCCCCTCTCCCCGAAACAAACAATTCATTATTCTGTCATTGTTGTACTATACTTTCCATGCATTATCGGAAAGCTCTCGCCCAGAGTTTTCCAAGAACACCCATGTTCGACCTTGGTAACGTCCCTGTTGTGGAAAAACGAGCTGTGAAAACGATCTCACCCATTTGCGCAACTAGCGAGCTTTGCGGTAGTTTCGACGAGCCGAGCAAACTTTTCATCAAATGTCGGTGGCCGTACGCCGGTTGATTGCCGTAGTTTCGTGACCGGGCATACATACAGCCGCAGGAAGCGAGGTCGTTGAGTCGAAAACATCACTCACAACCAAGTGTGTCTAATGGCGGCCGTTTAGGAGTGTGACGGGCGGCAAGTTTAATGAGGCCGTCTTTTGCCCTGAACAGCAAAAAAATCTTTTGTATTGTTCGGTGCGTACAGGCGTTCATTGTTTTATTTGTCTGTCTGTTTGTCTGTCTGTCTGCCTGTTGTGTAATGTCTGACGGCGGCTTAGACCACTGATAGCGGGAGCTGAAAGTGACCGATTTCCACAAACCCGGTGTCTATAGAAGTGGGCGAGCTTGTGCTACCTCGTGGGCTTTGTTTCGTCGCCACCGTCGCGAGTTGACCGCGGTCGCCGAGCGCCTGTGTGGGTTGGTGGCCTGCTGCTGTGCGTTCTGGATGCGGCGGGATTTCATTTTTGTTTAACCGTATTGAGGCAGCCCCGAAGGAGCCAAACAACCCGGGCCGTTTTGTTCCTTGTATGACAAAAAACAACTTCATTTCAGGTTGCGCACACGCTGCAGGCCTCCAGTATTACGAGCAAATGCGGGTTTATAATCTTGGCGGCGCCTAATAATAGGGACCCCTTCAACAATACCAGAAGCAAATATGACTTTATTTTAAAGGCCTTTCCGATCGCAAATATAACAATTGATTTTAAAGTTACGACTGGACCGCAGAAATGCCGCTTGATTGTAAAGTTAAAATGAGACCGCCGTGCGTGCTTGTACACTTGCGAAAATCACGAAACGAGTTTTTTTTCCCGACACACGCAAAGTATCACAACAGGATCACAGCAGGAGGCACCAGCACAGCGGCAGACAGCAGGGCAGATGCCGCTCATGCCGTGCGGACCCAGTTTCGCGGACGAGAACCGCTCCCTTGGTTCCCTGCGGCGTCGTGCTGCCCTCATGTGCTCGCTGCTGTCCGATCTCTTCTGCATAACTTTGAGACAGCAACCAACCTGTTTTTTTTGTGCTGGCTCGACCCCAAACGATTGTTGGCCGGGGGCACAGCCGCAGCACAAATAGCAAGAACAACGAAGTGCATGTACGCCGCAAGCACCACACACCGCAGAAAGAGATGGGTGCATATAGCGACTGCGAAGCGCCAGCTGACGCTGATCGATGGGCGCTGGAGGGACATAAACCGAGGCAGAGAGCAGTGCGAGGCGCTCTTGCTATACCTCGTTATCGTAGGCAGGAGCAGCAGACCCCCGTACAAACGTAAACTTTATAGCAGCAGCAACAACTACCTGCAGTCTCTCTGCTGCCTGCTGCAATACCCCGCAGGATTGCCCACGCTCAAGACGCCGCCGCCGCTGCTGCTGCTGTGCTGCTGTTGCTAAAAACTAATAACCTGTAGTCTCTCTGCTGCCTGCTGCAATACCGCACAGGATTGCCCACGCTCAAGACGCCGCCGCCGCTGCTGCTGCTACTGCTGCTGCTGTGCTGCTGTTGCTAAAAACTAATCGTATGCAGTTTTTTTATAGTGCGATAGCCAGCAAAAATCGTTTAACGGTCCACGGCAAATCCGTCACTAATGGATGCCGGAGTTCCTTTTTTCTTTTACTCCAGAATCGCAGCAGTGCGTATTGGAGCTGTGGTAGGTGCTACGAGCAGGACGGTATGGAAACGCCGTCATAGCTCGTGGCGTTGGAGCCTGCCTTGTCGCCACGGACTAAACTATGACGATATAACAACAACAACGGCTACCAACAACAGCTACGGTCCATCATCCACCAACGCACACAAGTTCATGACAATTACAAATATACTTCTGCGCGAGTTCCTAGCGACAGCTACACTATCCTCTTAGTGTCAGTAGTACTTCGTATGTACCAGGTACCTGGTACGCCTATCTGTCTGTCGGTCGGTCTGTTGTGTAGTATCTATCGGCGGCTAGATTGCCGATTTCGAGAGCTGGAAATGACTGATTCCCCAAAACCCGGCGTCTACAGAAGCGGACGAAATTATGCTCGCTCGTGGAGCTTGTTTTGTCGCACGCCACGAATTGACCGTGGTCGCCGTACTGCTGTGTGTGTTGGTGGCCTAGTGCTGTGCAGTTTGGACGCAGCGAGATTTCGTTTTTAAATCTTCCTTTGAACGCACACGGTTTTCTGGATGTACGAGGCACCGCCCTACTTGTAATGAGGCAAGGCTGAGGGACCGAAGCAACGGAGGCCGTTTTTTGCCGTGTATGACCAAAAAATCCCAGGTTGCGTAAAGGCTTCCATTGTTCAATTTTTATTCACGTCTGTCCGTCTGCTGTGTACTTTCTGTCGTGTTTTTGCAATAACTATTAATTGCGAGAGCTGTACGTGGCCCATTTGCGCAAACCCGGCGTCTACAGAGGCGGTCAAGCCTGTGCTAACTCCTAGAGCCTGTTTCGTCGCATGCCGTCTCGAGGTCGTCGCGGTTGCCGTGCTGCTGTGTGCGTTGGTGGCCTGGTGCTGGCCGTTGTGGATGCGGGGGGAAGTTTTTTGTGAAAAATTATTTTCGAACGCACACGACCTACTGCATGTGCACTCTTACATCATTGACCACTCTACAAGTAGAAGTATTGCCGTGACGATCGCTTACTAAAAGCTTAACTACTACCAGGTACCTGGTAGGTGTTAGGGTGACATTACTCACAGCCAAAGATATCTTTGATGACAGTTTAAGGATGTGGCGGGCGGGTTTTAAAAGAAATGTTGCCATGACGGTCGCTTGCTAAAACCCTATCTATACTAGGCTGGGGTGTACGTCATTCACAGCAAAATGTGTCTAATGACGGCAGTTTAGGTGTGTGTCGGACGACAATTTTTGAAAATCTTGTCGTGACGGACGCATGCTAACACCGTAACTACTTGGCTTTAGAGTGGAACGCGTCTCCGTACGCGCGTGACCGTCGTTCGTTTTCTGGTGAAGGACCGTCACTCGACTTAATTTCTGACGGCTGCCTCTCATCATTCGAGCACGAAATATAACCTCCCAGGCGCGAGCCGGACGCGGCCTGGGCAAGACCGAAGCTAAGCTGTGTGCACATCAGCAAGTCGCATGGTATCAAGTCGCGCGTCAGCACCGACGCATGCCTCGGTAGAGGTGCACCCAACTTTCTGAGGGTCCGCACTTGAGGAGTTCTATTCCTCACCCAAAAATAGATTTGGAGGAAAATGAAAGTGCAACCCAATGAACTCCCCCCGACTTAGATGCATAATAACGAATATTAGTGTAGTGTAGCGCGCAAATGGTATTCCATCGATATTGGGTAGTTCCTCTGTTAAGAAGCCCTGTGACAGAAAAATGTTGGCCAAACGGTGCAACTGTACCCGTATCGTAGCACGTAACCAACACGCGCGTCAGTAAGAGGCGATACGAGCTGCCACGGGGCAGTAAATGGCGCCGTAGGCGCAGGCACGACGTGACCAAGTTTCGCGCTCAAGGACGGGTATTGGAAATGCTGAATTGGCAGCCAACGGAACATGCGCACAGCCGAGTCCAAAGTGCCCCTGCTATGCCCACCTTTCGTTCGTATCTGCCCCCGGCATCTGCACCGCACCAGCCCTTGGCGACTATGAAGCGTTACTCACATGACTCTTGCAATAAGCGACCGACCTTCAATATCGCGGGCAGCAAGACGGCGGTATGTTGCAAGCAACATGTTGAAGACGGCACGGTGGACGTCCTTAACAAGCGTTGCTCATACAATTCCTGCACAAGAAAACCTCACTTTCAATGTCGAGGGCAGCAAGACGGCGGTGAGCTGCAAGCAACATGCCGAAGGCGGTATGGTTGACGTCCGTCACAACTCGAGTATTTTTGGTCTACTCGCACCCCGACTCCTAGTTGGTTCGAGATACATGAACTACAGGTTGGTGCTGCTGCTGCGTACGAGGCACGTATATGTGTATCTGTCATGTATCGTATACGAAGCAAGCAGCCGTCGACTTTTTAGTTGGGCCCTTGTGCCAAACAAATACAGGTCCGGTGTGGGTCATTTATTTTATGTAGCAGATTATCTCCTTTTCGTATCCCTCGGAGCACGAGACGCCCTTGCACCCCTTGAGCTCGCCGAACACCAGTTTGCATGCATGGTGCCTGGTGTGTTGAGTCGGTTTGGTTTTCGAGAGGGTTTTGAATTTTTAGTCGTTTTCCAAAGGGCCTGTTTGAAACCAGGTTCACTCCCTCTCTCCCTCCTCGGTGTACGATTAGCCCTTGCTCCCATCGAGCTCGCCTAACACCAGCATTGATGTGTGGGGTCGGTTTGGCGTAGTGCACGCTGACAACACAAACAACGACCACTACTGGTGCAACTACGGTACTGCCTTGCTGTGTGCATCGGCTGGCTTTGGTTCGGAGAGACCCTACTGTATTATGGGTATAGGAGTACACTATTAATTCGTACTGCTGTCCTGTACTTGTTTGTAGGTATCATACCGGTACTACATACCAGGTACTACATATGATACCTCCATCACCCTGTGTGTGTATATATAATGTGTATGTATTCCACGTTTGGGCTATTGGAGTGCCGGCGGCCAGCCTTGCCAAATGCACTTATGATGGATATTTCACCAGGACTGAAAAATCCTCATTACTGCCACCCTTCTAGTAAGAACAATCTCTCGGACAGTCTGGTGATGTGCTTCAAAGCAGAGTGCGATGTGATAGGTTGTACGAAAATGTTGAGGTGGGGTCTCGGCAGGAAACTGCCCGCCCACTGCCACGATCACGCTCCCCTCAAGGAGGCGCTCGTCCAGACTGTGGGAGCAGATGGTAGCAAGAAGAGTTTTCGCACTTCATCTTTCCGTGCCCTAAAGGGCCCCTCCCACGGCGTAAAAACTGAAATTTTGTTTTGAGTTTATTTTTCTGCAAACCGGAACATTCTGTGGGTTTGGTTGGGCCAGCCCTTTGGGCGGTCGGCTACATGAATTTTGGAAAGGCCTGTGCTGTAGGCCCTAGTTTTCAAGTATTGTCTGATGCAAGAATCGTCTCACACTACAGTAATTCCAAGCAGTTTGTCCCCAAAATTTGGGTCCAGTTCCGAAGGGATAAAGCACATGGTTATTGCCCCTTTCGCCAGAAGGGTTGCCTAAATATGTCGCTATTTTGAGGCCTCAGAAGTCCATCTCGGCGTAAGGTGCAATCGAAGGCACCGGCAAGGCAGCCTTAAGTTTGGCTTAGGCAAGTCATGCTTCCGGGTGCTTGTATGGAACTCCTCATCAAAGAGGCAGGGACTATGCCACCGTAATCATCAAAGAGGCAGGGACTATGCCACCGTAATTTCGAGGGCCTCACTTGGCTGTGGTTTATGTAGTCGTCGTCGGCGTTGATGGAGCACCCATTCTCCGACCTGGAAATGTTTTAGGCAAGCAGCGGACAATTGTACTGAATGACCCGGTCAAGCTAGCCGTCATGCAGTGTCTACACCATGGAATTCGATGGGGCGGCAACAGGGACGTTCAGGATGGTGTACCCGATTTGATTGTCGAGGTGGCGGGGAATACGTTGTGATACTTGTTTACTGGAGGGCAATACCCTGATCGAATTTGCTCAGTTTATGTGATAATATCGTAAACCCGTGCTCAAGCTGCCGCAGTCGATGCCTCATCTGTCGTAGTTCAAACTTCCGTAGGTGTATCCCCGTACGCGCCGTAACGTGGTAGCATTTTCTTCTGGTTGCTCCGAACGGAGGGCCTCGGCAGCCCAAACCCTGCAAGACGATATTGTGTTGGTGTAGTGTCCTTATGGAAAAGTGTGGTCGACGTGCTAGTCCAGAGGCTTGCCGCGAGCCGCGTTTAAGCGTTCTCTTGGGGTTAGCTCGGTTTAGATATTCTATGTTTAAGGGTGACATCCTCTGGGTCGAAGTCGAAGTAGAAGTAATACGTGAGACCCGACATAAGCAAGAGGAGTGATCAAAGTGGGCGCAACCAACGTCGATGCACTCGGCAAGATCAACGCGCTACGGCTAGACATATAATACGGACCACCGTGCTGACCAACCCTCAGTCATCCTCCATGCTGCTGACTCGTGGAGGTCGATCCTTCGTCGTGGCAAGTCAGCTACGTATTCCGTGTCATTGACATTGTCCCGATTACGGATTATCAATGGCCGACGACCAAGATCCTTCTTGAAACATCTTACTGTGGTTACGCCACGCATTGATGAGTATTACCAAGCAATACCCTGGTATGTAGATTGACCGCCGTCTGCTGTCTGTTGTGCTTATGCTGCGGCAAGGTCCGGCCGTCAGACCTCAATAATACCATGACTGATACATCCGCAGCGGTCTCGCTTGTTTTTTTTGCGGTCGAACGGAATCCTTCCAAATCGTCTTAGCTCTTCGGATCCTCTGAGTTCTCTCAGACCTCTAGTGTTTCGGTGTTGAAACGGGCAGCGTGCTTGATAAACGAGGCATCAAACACGTCCACGGATATTATGGATGCACGACATGTGGCTGGACATGTGGCTGGACATGTGGATGAAATTTTAACACAGATCGCTTGGCTTTGTTTTTTTTTTCTGCGGTGGTACTGAAACTCCCTGGTGATGAATGTATTTCGATCCATTTAGTGTTTTCCACAGCATATGAAGGTGTCCCCAGCCGGTGGCAAATCCTCGTGTCCCCTAACGTTGAGACAGGGATCCTCGGACAATGTGATCCCTGCCCATACAAAGAGGTCCTCTGCATAGAACTGGTTCGGACAATGACCTCACTTCATCGTATTCACTCCTGGCGCCCCAGCGTTTCGACACCTTTCTCATCAACTATTCGTATTATATACGATTGCCTCAATACAATACTCGCATGCTACCGAGCACTAACTAGATAGACTGCATAATGCTCCTACCGACTATGGACGACTTTGGTACATATCATCGACTCGGTAGACCATTGGCTACCACTGTTGCAGCAAAATCCGCATCACACATGAGTACGATCCCTCGATGGAGTTGACAGCGTTATATTTTCTGTTAATAGTCTGGGGTGCCGATTACAAGTATTGACGGCAGTAAAACCAGGTGGGTTTCCAGCAACGCGATTCGTCAAGGCAACAGAGCTCTGTAGCGTCTCTATAAAGTTCAATTGCAGGCGACAACAGGAGGTCGATTACAATAGTGACGTAGCATTCGACAACAGCCCCGTTGTCAATTGTCAGGCGTGAGGTGCATGGTTCGTATAAACCACGTTTTGATCCTGAAGCAGACTAATAGGCTCCTTTTGCGGGACCCTCAATTTTGTCTCTCTCGAATGTAGATATTTATTCAACACCCTACTGCTTATACATTGACTTATCGTTTCCCCTGAAGGTTGAAATGTGTGTATTATCTCACCCCTATACTGCTAGGTTTATTCGTCTAGGTTTACTCTTTCACTGACGGAAGACGTTGACAGCCCAGTCTACCGTACCTCTGCTTTGCCCGCCTTTCCTCCGCGGCTCCCTCAGGCATCTACACAGCGCCCGTCAGTGGCGAAGAAGAGGCGTTCCTCACCGAGGCGACCGATACGCAACACCAAGGGCAGCAGCACGGTGGTGTACATCAAGGAGGAACCCCAGGACGACATCATGGACGCCCAAGTCAAGAGCTGCTGTCATGGCACCTGTACAAGGCGACCGACCTTCGATGTCAAGGGCAGCAAGACGGCCGTATACTGCAAACGGCATGCGAAGGACGGCATGGTGGACGTCCTTGGCAACTGCTGCTCGCATGACTCGTGCAAGAGACGACCGAGTTTCAATGTTGAAGGCAGCAAGACGGCCGCGTACTGTAAACGGCATGCTGAGGACGGCATGGTGGACGTCCTTAAAAAGCATTGCTCACATAGCTCCTGCACTAAGCGATCGACCTTCAATGCCAAAGGTCGCAAGACGGCCGTGTACTGCAAGCAACATGCTAAGGACGGTATGGTGTACGTCCGTAGGTTTTGCTCACATACGTCCTGCTTGAAGCAGTCAACCTTCAATAGTGAGGGCAGCAAGGTGGCCGTATACTGCATGCAACATGCCAAGGATGGCATGGTGAACGTCCGTTATAAACGTTGCTCACACGACTCTTGCAGCGGGAGACCGACGTTCAATGTCGAGGGCAAGCCGGCGGTGTACTGCAAGCAGCATGCTCAAGATGGTATGGTGAACGTCTATGGTTCGCATTGCTCACATGACTCCTGCACTAAGCGACCGACTTTCAATGTTGAGGGCAGCAAGGCGGCCGTGTGTTGCAAGCAGCACGCTAAGGATGGCATGGTGAACGTCTGTGATAGGCGTTGCTCCTATGACTCCTGCAAAGGACGACCGATGTTCAATGTCGAGGGCAAGCCGGCGGTGTACTGCAAGCAGCATGCTCAGGATGGCATGGTGAACGTACGTGCTTCGCGTTGCGCACGTGGCTCCTGCAGTAGGCGACCGACCTTCAATGTCGTGGGCAGCAAGGGAGGTGCGTACTGCAAGCAACATGCAGAGGACGGCATGGTTGACGTGGTAAACAAGAATTGCTCCCACGACGCGTGCGAAACGCGACCGACTTTCAACGTCGAGGGAAGCAAGACGCCGATGTACTGCAAGCAGCATGCCGAGGACGGCATGGTGGACGTCTCATGTAGACGTTGTTCATATAGCTTGTGCGCGAAGAAACCGACCTTCAATTTCAAGGGCAAGACGGCCCGGTGCTGCAAACAGCATGCGGAGGACGGCATGGTGGACGTCCAGAACAGACATTGCTCACATGACTCATGCGATAAGCGACCGACTTTTAATGTCGAGGGCGGCAAGACGGCTGTGTACTGCAAAGAGCATGCTGTTGACGGCATGGTTGTTGTCGGCTTCCACTTCTGCTCACATGATTCCTGCTCTAAGCACTCGACCTTCAATACCGAGGGCAGCAAGACGGCACGGTTTTGCAAGCAGCATGCTGCGGACGGAATGGTGAACGTCCGTGATAGGCGTTGCGCACACGACTCCTGCGCAAGACCAGCGACATTTCGTGTCGAGGGCAGCAAGGCAACCGTGTACTGCATAGAGCATGCTCAGGATGGGATGGTGAGCGTCCGTGGTTCGCGTTGCTCACATGACTCTTGCAGTAAGCGACCAATTTTCAATGTCGAAGGCAGCAAGAGGGGTGCGTACTGCAAAACACATGCGGGCGACGGCATGATTGACGTCGTTAACAAACGTTGCTCTAGTGACGCTTGCAAGACGCGACCTACGTTCGGCGTCGAGGGCAGCAAGACGCCGATGTACTGCAAGCAGCATGCTGGCAACGGCATGGTGGACATCTCAAACAAACGTTGTTCACATGGCCCGTGCGCGAAGCAAGCGACCTTCAATGTTGAGGGCAGCAAGACCGCCGTGTGCTGCCGACAACATGCTGCGGACGGCATGGTGTATGTCCGCGGCAAGAAGGGCGCTCGTGATTGTGTTATCGACTCGATCGTCGGGGTTAACCCTTTTGGGGCCCATGCTTCTCATTCAAACTTGACGAGTGCGATGGTATTGAAAGACTAGGAAGAGCGTGCAGTAATGTAAGTATCATGGTGCCCGTGTCGTGCGCTGCCCTGCGTTACATTGGACGCACTTCATGCCCCAGCAAGCCGGGTTCCTTCGTGTGGTTGATGCTAAAATGGTCATACCTTTTCGACTCTCTACCCCTCTGTCTTCCCAAGGGAATTGGCAATAGATATTGCGGAGACGATGTTGTGATCCAGGCGTAGCATAGTACATTGGTCGAGTTGGTTCCTTTTCTCCCTTACGAGGGTGTACAGTGCTCGACCGTACCTGTCGTGCATCGCCAGATTAATCTGTACTTTGTTTTCTCTCGCGCTTGAAGTTTTGGCAACGCACATCGTTCGTTCTTGGTGGCATTCTCCAGGCCATTGAGTCTGGAGTGTCATCAACGGAATTTGTGTTTTGTAAAGCTTCAAGTCGGGCAATAGCAAAACGGGGGAACTCTGCGGAATATCCCTTTTTCGCCCGACTCCGAAAGACCGTTGTCAGGCTAGCGCAGCAACATCGCGACGAGTTTTGCATGCCTCGACAGCTATCATCGGCGTTGACCAAGTATCAGCATTACCGGTGAAGGATATGCGTCAAGCTAAGTCTTTCCGACTGCCATCTGAGAGCAGCCTAAGCTCCCGAATACACCACCAGCGCATTTCGCGGGTTGCACCCATCGATCGATTCCGTGAGTCAGCGATTTCTCGTGATTGGGTCAGCATAATTTGACATGGATAGGCATTGAGTGTCGGCCTGTACAGGACCAACACCCGTGTACGTGTTACAGGCGGACATCACCAGCGGTTCGCCAGCCCCCTCCACCCCTCCACCAGAAACGGTGGCAAACGCCATTCCTGGGAGTGTCGCATATACATGACGAGGTTCGTCTGAATGGGAAGCGGGGAGAAGGATCTTGATGTTGACCCGCGATAATCTGGGCTGTATTACTCCTGGCTGCTGCTGCTGATCCGGGTACTGCTACACTGGTGGTGCACCACGTTCTTGTCCGTGTGAAGGATATGCATTTCTCATACTCAACGTATGCGTTCTTGTTGCTTGAACTCCAAGTCCCCTATAGTTCTGCCGTCGCGAAGAACAACGACAGCGAATAGTACTGATTACCTGGCACACTATTTCCTCTAGCACAGCGATCCCAGTGCCGGGGTCGTTCTCCACTCCAGCGACTCCATCTCTATTCACTCTAGAGGGTAGAGGGTGGCGAAAGAGAAGTTCCCTGTTCTCTCTCTTCATGTTCTCGCTTTTTTTCCCTGAGTATCTCTGTTCTCTGTCTGTCTCTTTGTCTCTCTCTACCTGATGGCCCTGCCTACACCCAATATGATGGGTGAACATTTTCAACCTGGGATTTGCGGCGGATCAGCGTTTCGTATACGAACTCTCACGGACGAGGACATGCTCGACAGAAACTCCTAATGTGACTCTGTCTTCTGTCAGCTTCCCAAGTTGGATGCAGTAGGTGCAGCAGTAGATTGTGAAAACGTTTGTTCCGGGTATGAAGTCTTGTTCTCTCCTGCCGCGATCTTCCGGGATTGTTTTTTGTGTCCTCGGGTTATTTCTATTACTACTGACGTACGACATCAATATGAACACATCGGAGGTACAGTTGGTACGTACGTGCATCAACAGAAACGTACACCAGTAGGTACGAACAATAGGCGCAGCAGCAGGTGCGGTAGGTGCGTACTACTTTTTCTGCCGCAGGTTTTCGTTCACTCACGTACGTATGTCAGCATTAGGTACTGCAACAGCAGAGACACCATCATGAGCGCTCTTCTTACCACCCCGTTGAATGCCACGGTCGTGACGAAGCAAGGCGGTTAGCTCAGACAGCTTGTTCGGTACAGATGCCTGTTGCTTTACAAAAAAAAACACGCACTGCTGGCAATCCGCTCACCGGTACCGACAATCGAATATGCCACAGCTTGCGGGAAACATAGTCTTCTGAGCCGTCTTTTGCGCCCGCGAACCCTGCCTTGCCCGGCCTCGTCGCCTCACTCGCACCCCAAATGGAAGCGGTATGCAAAGTTATGGTAGGAACCCCTGATTAGTTTCCTCCAGCATATCTTCCGTGCTGATCGACGTTCTCTGGGCGAGAAGGCCAGAAATCGAATAAAACCTAGGCCGTACCATTTCTAGCCACCGCGGTAGGCCATTCTTGTAGCATAGCTCTTGTCTTCTGGACAGGGACCCCCATACTAACGACAATATATAAGGGCACACCGCGTGCCTTTTTTTTTTTTAATCTCACTTTCTTGTTTCCAGCTTCTGGACAAGCCGTGGTCATAGGTGTCGTTCCTTCTCCCCCACGGTACGTGCCTTCATTTTTATCGCGCAGAGGGTTCAGCATTCCCAACGCTCGTCCACTTTCATCGCTTTTGCTAACTCACGCTCTCGCGCTTTCCGCAAGTCAATTTGTTTTGCACAAGAAAAAGTCCCTACAAGTACGTACACGCATGCACTCGGGGGGGCTCGAACCTGCGAAATCGTTCTGGGTGGTTACGCGGTTAACCCACTAGACCATCGGGGACGCCGAATTAGACCAACCTAAGGCTATTTACCTATCCGTTTGAAGCCTTACACCGAGACTACAACTAGACAGCCAGCCTCTCTGGCGCTGGCGAAAACGGCAAGCGCGTCATAAAAGCGAGCTTAAACGAGTGTCTATGGCCTACAGACCTGGGCGTGTTTACGTTAAACGTTCCGGTTCACACCAAACAAACTAGGCTTAAACGTTCAGTCTGAATGTGGTGTGAGGGGCCGTTTACCCGTTCTACCTATGCAAATAATTCAATGTCGTCAGCTTAATCACAACTAGTCTATCCCAATCTCCATGGAAAATTCTTAAGGGACCAAGGCACAGCAAGATTAGGCACGAGGACCTTGATCCGCTCTAGTACCACAACTTGGACAAATCGGGTCGTCGTCACGGCACTGGGTAGGATGTCTCCCGCCGAGTCCCCACCTCCACTATTTTGAACAACCTCCCACCTCGCAAGTAGGTTATGTATTAGTCACTGACCCGTCCAAGAGGTCGGTCTCATGATGAGCACATACCAGGCACAGTGATCGCACCCCTGTTCACTATACCCCACGCACGTTGCCTTAGGACGGAGATGTGTGAGCAACGCTTGCTAGGGACACTCACCATGCGTTTCGTGGCATGCTGCTTACAGTACACCGTCGCTTTAATTCCCTCGGCATGCTGCTTGCAGTATACCCTCGCCTTTCTGTCCTCGATCTTGAATTTCGGTCGCCTCTTGCAAGAATTACGTGATCAAGCTTTGCTACGGACGCACACCATGCCGTCCTTGACATGCGGTTTGCAGTACGTCACCGTTATGCCCCCCTCGACATGAAAGTCGATTCGTTCATGCGCGAGTCATGTGAATAACGTTCGCTAGCAACGTCAATCTCGCCATCCTCGGCATATTGCTTACAGTAAACCGTGGTCTTGCTGCCCAAGCCATTGGAGTTCGGACGCCTCTTCGAGAACGTCAAGTGAGACACGCTTAGGACCGACGTTTACCATGTCATCCCCAGTATGCTCCAAGCAGTACATCACCGTCTTGCTGCCCTCAATGTTTAACGACGGTCGTTTGTTGCAGGAGTCATGTAAGCAATGCTTACCATTGACATTCATCATGCCGTCCTCAGCATGCTCCTTGCATACGCCGCCGTCTTGTTACCCTCGACATTGAACGTCGGTCGTCTACTGCAGGAGTCATGGAAGCAACTCCTGTCGTGGACGTTCACCATACAATCCAGAGCATTAGTTGTGTGAACATCGTTTATACGACGGACGGTATCCATACATTCAGCAGCACGCTGCTTGCGCACACAGCCATCCTGCTGCCTTCCATACTGAAGGTCAATTGCTACCATCGACGTTGAACGTTGGTCGTCCCCGGTAGGAGTTGTGTGAACATCGTTTCTACGACGGACGTCACCTACACCATCAGCAGCATGCTGCTTGCAGCACACAGCCATCTTCCTGCCTTCCATACTGAAGGTCAATTGCTTCGTGCAGGATTCATGTGAGCAAATATTACTACGGATGCACACCATGCCGAACTCGGCATGCTGTCCGCAGAACGTCGCCATTATGCCACCCTCGACCTTGAGTGTCGGCTGTGCCTTGTGCAGGAGTTATGCGACCAACGCTTACCAACGGCGTTCACCATGCCTTCCTCACCATGCGCCTTGCAGCACCGTGCCGGTTTGACACCCTTCACATTGAACGCCAGTCGTCTCTCGCAGGAGTCATGCGAGCAAGTCTTCATAATGACGTTAGCCATGTTATCCTCAGCATGCGCTTTGCAGTATGCCGCTATTTTGTTGCCCTCGACATTGAAAGTCGGTCGCTTGCTGCACGAGTCATTCAAGCAACTCATCTCACGGACGTTTACCATGCCGTCCTCTGCATGCTCCTTGCACTACACCGCCGTCTTATTGCCTTCGATATTCACAGTCGGCCGGCGCTTGCAGGAAACACGTAAGCAACGCTTATCACGGACGTTCACCATGTCATTCGCGGCGTGCAGCTAGCAGTACACAGCCTCCTTGCTGCCGTCGACATTGGAGGTCGATCGCTTCGTGCAGGAATCATGTGAGCAAAGTTTGCTACGGACGCACACCATGCCACCCCCGGCATGCTGTTTGCAACGTCGCCGCGATGCTACCCGCGACATTGAATTTGGGTTTCCTTGCAGTACACAGCCGTCTTGCTGCCCTTGACATTGAACGTCGGCCGCTTTATGCAGGAGCCACGAGAGCAACTCAGAATTCGGACGTCCACCATGTCGTCCTCGGCCTCCTTCCTACCGTGCGCCACCGTCTTGCTGCCTTCGGTATTGCGCTTCGATCGCCTCGGCGAGTAACGACTCCTTTTCGCCACGGATGGGCCCTGTACAGATGCCTGGGGCAGCCGTGGAGGGAACGCGGGCACGGCAGAGGTATGTTAGACTGAGCTGTGGACAACTTCCGCCGGTGCAACTGTAGGCATGAGCGAATATATAGCTAGTAGTATGGGGGCAAAAATATACAATAATTTTCCACATTCAGGGGAGAACATAGCCAATTCAAAGGTAGCTGTTTGTTGGTGAAATATCAAGTAAAGCTCCACACTCGAAGGAGACGATTTTGAGTGTCCCGTAGAGAGTGACAATTGGTAGTGCCAGGGTCTACACGTGGTGGATCTGCACCATGCACCACACGCTGAACAACTGACAATAAGACTACTGCTGCATATTACGCCACTCTAGTGGTTGGCGGCACATTGTAGCCTGCAACTATACTTTATATATAATAGACAAGCCACAAAACACGATGTTTCCCTGATAATTTCCAGGAAGAGTTGCCGCTGTCACCCGTAACTATTTTCGAATGCTTACAGCAAAAGTAACGTTGTCACCTCCATCGAGAGGTTGTCTCAATGTTCGATAGCTACCTGGCTGTAACAGTGGTAGCCAGAAGCCTACGGAGTAGCTGATCTGAAACAAAACTAAATTTAGCCGGTAAGCGCATTACGTGGCCTTCATCAATGGCCAGTAGCATGGGAGTACCGCAACTTTATTGAAGCAAGAATATATGAAAAACTAAAAAAAAACGCTGTAGCACCGGGCCGCCAGGGGTTCGTACGACGAAGTGTGGTGACTGTCTTAACCAGTGTTCCGTGGAGGACCTATTTGTGCGGGCAAAGATTAAGCTGTCCCATGATCTGTGTATCACAGTTAGGGGTAAGGAGGATCTGTCCATGGCTGGGGACGCCTTCATCTGCTGTAACACACCATGCACATGATATAAACGCGTGCATTACCTGGGGCTTTTCAGTACCACCCAAATAAGAAACATAGTCAAGCGATCCGTGCTAACCGTCCATCCGCGTGTCGTGCAGCATGTCGTACCTCCATATTATCCGTGAACGGGCTTGATGCCACGTTGATCAACCGAGTTCCCCGTTCCCAGGATGTCAGGGGATTCTGAGCATCCAACGAACTAGCACAACATACAGCAGTTTACGGTCTATCTACGTATACATAGTACTTGGTAGTAGTCATCACTCTACGGCGTGACGACAGAAACACGCACAAGAACGTTTCCGGGGGAGCCTACGTCGTCGGCCCTTGGTAGTCCGTAGACGGGACATTGGAAATATCACGGAACCTCGAAGCTGCGTTGCCGCAAGGATCGCCACAAGGATCGATCTCCACAAGCAAGCATCGAGGACCATGACCAAGGGTCGGTCAGTGCAATGCCCCGTATGGTTTACATCTATCCGGAGCAGGCGGTATCTTGCCGAGTTCATCGAGGTTGGTTGTGTCCACGTCGACCACTCCTCTTTCCTCCGTCGCTTCTCGTCGGCTCTCAGAGTATCTCTCTTCTACTCCTAGCCTGACCCAGAGAGCACCACATTAAACTTAACATATATCGACTGCGCGAACCCTATGAGGCTCTCGCCAACTCTTTGCACTGGAATGTCCAGCAGACAGCCACATACGGACATCCCACTAGCATCATATTGGTCTGCAGCGTTTTTGGGCTGCCGAGCCCCCCTGCTCAGAACAAAATGCTACCGCGTCACAGCGTGTGCGGGGATGCACCTACTTCGATCACAACTACGACAGCTGGGGCACTAACTACGGTAGCTGGAGCGCGGTTGCATTAATGTACAACCTCAATTGGTAGGGATGCGAATTGGCTGCCTACAAGTCACCGACTAGTAGTTTGTTGGCTAGGTACTACAGTGAGTTACCTCCGGTAATTTCCTGAGTTCTGCGCCTCTGTGTCGGACCGGCGCGTTTGTTTGGTCGACAAGCGGGGTTTATTGTTAAACCCTACAGTAAGTCACGAATACCTTGACGATATTCACTCCGCCACGCGACTAGCAGCTAGCTGTGACTTCCAGCCAACCCACAGCTCTATCGACTGTTTCAGCCTGATCAGGGTATTCAACTCCAGTATCAACGGATCACAATCTATTCCCCACCACCTCCGGTGTTTACCCTCACACCCGAGTCGGGGACACCATCCTGGGCGTCGTTGTCGCAGCGCCATCGAATACCACAGTTACGACGCAACATGACCGCTAATCGACTGGCTATCCAGTACACTTGTCTGCTGCTAGGTAAACACACTCTTGACGGCCGAAAATGCGTCGGCCAATATTGTCACGGACTGCTCAAAAGCTATAGCTGCAAGAGGTCCTCTTTGTAGCATAGCCCCTGCCTCCTTGACAGGGAGTACCATACTACAAGCGAGATACTCGGAGGCAAGACGTGACTTCAAGCCGAGCTTTAGGCTGCCTTAACGGTCCCTTTGACTGGACCTACCGCCGAGATGGACTTTCGAGGCCCGAAAACAGTGATATGGGCAACCCTCTCTGGAGAAGCGGGCAATAACCGTTCCCTCAACGCCTTCACAGCTTTTCCCACATTTTGGAGGACAAAAGCGTACCTGGTAGGAATTAGTGTGGGTGTTTTTTTAAGTGGTCAACGGGGTAAAGGCTTCGCCTTGAAGGCTGGGGCCTACTGTGCAGGCATGCGTACATTCCTGCAATCCAACGCCTGAATCACTGGCAGAACTATAACAACGAGTTGATCTGGTTCACACAAAAAATGCTCAAAATACAATTTCTGTTTTTACGCGGTGAGCGGTGTCCTTTAGGGCGCGGATAGGTGAAACTCGATATCTCCTCTTGCTATGATCTGCTCCCACAGTGCGGACGAGCCCCTCCTTGAGGGGACCGTGATCGCGGCAGTGACTAGGCTGTTCCCCGTCGAGACCCCACTTCCAATACTTCCGACAACTTGCCTTGCACTCTGCTTTTAAGTTGATCACGACACCGTCCAAGAGATCGTTCTTATGACGAACGCACACAGTGGCTGCACCGTCGGCCAATATCCTCCGCGACGGATGCTTCGTGCTCGACTCGTGTGAGCAACGGTTGCTACAAATGTCGACCATACAACCATCAGCATGATTCTTGCAGTAAACCGCCGTCTTGCTGCCCTTGACATTGAAGTGCGGTACCAGGTATCTTGGTGCAGGAGTCATCTGAGCAACGCTTGGCAACGACATCCACCATGCCAGCCTAAGCATGCTTCTTGCAGTACACCCGCGCCTTGCTGCCCTCAAAAATGAAGCTCGGTAGCGTCTTGCAAGAGCCATACGAGCAACGTTTTGTCTAGCACGTTCACCATGTCATCGTCAGCAAGCTCCTTGCAGTACACCGCCGTCTTGCTGCCCTCAACATTGAAGGTCGTTCGCCTCGTGCAGGACTCATGTGCGCAACGCCTCATGCTCGCCATTGATTTGTGCTGTGTAGATTCCTGGGGCAACTGCGCAGGGAAGAGGGCACAGCAGGGATACGTAGGCCGAGTTGTGTACACCCCCCGTCTGTGAGCCATAATAAAATATTGTGACGGTTCTGATTATCTCGTAAAGGTAGCCACAGGCCAGTTTGAGGATCAACACGCGCTCGAATCGAACACAGTAGAATCGAAGAACCGAGTATCATCTACTCTGACCACAGACATAGACACCGTGGTTGCGTGTGTTATGAAGACGCGTGCTATGATAGAAGTAGCCCTTTTCGTCTTTTTTGTTTCTCAACGACGGGGCCCCTTAACCCAAAATCATCAGAATGTCATTCTTGTTTGGCAATGTGCTTTTTTTGTACACCTTGGCCGTAGGTTTGTTCATCGGGTTTCACTTTGAGTCTTCTCAAAATCAGTTTTTGGGTGAGATTTGGAGTTCCTTAAGTGAGAAGCCTAAGAAAAAAAAGGGTGGACCTCTATTGTAGCATGTGCCTGAACCGTTGGATGGCTCTCGCGCTGGAATCCCACCCATGACACACGGCTACAGGCAAGCGGTACCTCGGGTTTCTGGCCATGTGGGTACTGCAACAGTTTAAGAACACCAATGGCTGATCGGGCAAGCCCCACGTGTGCTCTAGGCTGAAACCGTGTGTTTGACGTTCCTTAAACCCACGGAGAAAAAGCGCCGGGTAGACGCACGGCCGTGACGGCAGCTGGCAACGCCGCACGGCTAGGAAATGAATGCTACGTACTGGTATAACCACGTATTGAAGCATAGGAATATTGAAAAGGTGATAATGCGGTACGCGCGATATTTTCAAGAGATTTTTTTCCGCGCCGAGCTATTAGAGCAGATCCCCTCCCTCCCTCCCTCCATCCCTCCTTCCCTCCCTCCCTCCCTCCTTCCCGCCCTCACTGATGATTGCGAAGGGATTTTGAGTTGGGTATGAGCCGCATGTGTCAGTTGTTAGAGAGCGGTTGAGATGCTACGTCCGACGAGCAGGGAGGCTTAATGTGGATTATACTCGGCTTACGCCGCGGCCTATGAAGGGAATGAGCAAGGAAGGGCGGTTGGAAAAGAAATACATTGGGACTGAATATATTTGATCTCATTTGATTGATACCTATCTAGAAAAAAGTACAGCAGCATTGGTAAATTGTACGTATGCTGAAGATGCATGCAGAAAGCGCTAAAGGCCAATCGCTCAGGTGGACAAGCACTAGGACCCGGGTTGCGGTGACGCCAGACAGCAATGGATGGAGTAGCCCCGGCGAAAGCAACCGTAGTGGTAGCTTGAGTATGCGGAATGATAGATACCCAGTTTGCCGTGCACAAGCTTTGACATCGCAACGATATCAGTGATACTGATAACATATCTGGTTTAAAGTCAAACCTTGTACTCTGGAGGAAGTGAGGGGTTGAACACTTCACAAGGGATGAGGAATGTCCAGTTATTCGTCTATACTGTCCTTTCGGAGAAAGGCGGGAGTTGAAAGACTCCCTACATAAATGCAGGCAGACCGGACTGGGACTGGTAAGTTACTTCTCGGACCGTAAATTGTGGCGTTGTTGATGCCATTTTTGTAAAAAAATAAAACACGGTGTCAGCCGTAAGTTCTTCCGAGAGGGCGCTATTTAATTGGATTTGGTGTGTTTCCAGTCAGGACACATGCTACGATAGAGGTGCACTAGCTTTTTTCTGAGTCTCTTCACTAGAGGACCTCTGTACTTCACCCACAAACTGATTTTGTGTAAACTAAAAGTACAACTCGATGAACAAGCCCATGGCCTAGGTACACAAAAACAATTAGATTGCAAAAGAAGAATGACATCCAGACGATTTGGGGTTAAGGAGCCCGTTATTCAGAAACAAAAACGCCGAAGAATACTACCTCTATCGTAGCACGCGCCTAGGGAGGTTGTTGGGTATTGGTTCTTGAATTCAATATTCTGGTGTTAGTTTTTGTTGCTGGATTTGAGACTCTGGTATTGGATTTTGGTGCTTGGGTTTGAGATTCTGATGTTGGTTTTGGTTTTTGCGTTAACATGGTGGTATTGGATTTTGGTTCTTGGGTTTGATGCTGGGCAAACCCATGAATTCGTTTTTTTTTATTGGAGTCGAGATGGTACTGCGATGCGTTCTTTTCTCGTTCGCGAAGTAGGGAGGCTGTTGAGTTTACTCCATGTATAAAACGGTGGCGCACCTGACTGGGAACACATAGGGACACCAGGCATGCTCTGTTGGGGCATTTCGTAAGCCCCGGGTGGGTGCCTCCAGTTCACCACAATATATGGGTATACCCCTACGTATACGAGTAGACGATAGTGTATTCCGGTAAGAACTCTTTGTGTCCTGCCCCCATGAGCGCCTATATCTACTATTTTATCCCGGCTCGATCTATCGCACCAGATAGGTTTGAACACTGAACACTACCCCTCGATAGTTGTGGTTTTAATTAGCTAATTTATATAGCTCTAGAATGAAACTGAATTACAGCGTCAAAAAACGGTATTTGCGTGCTGTTTTCCATGCTACCCTTTTTTTAGAGCTAGTTGGACTGTTGAATACACCAGGTATAACACAAGCGAGTTGGTATACACCTATCAGCTGCTAAGCAGAGTTGCGCCTCATACGACGTGCGGTTTTAGTGAGAAGCGGGGACTGCTGAATAGACGCG
This sequence comes from Laminaria ephemera, assembly GCA_036873875.1. Lineage (NCBI taxonomy): Eukaryota > Phaeophyceae > Laminariales > Laminariaceae > Laminaria > Laminaria ephemera. The sequence continues at coordinate 9,901 of JAYJMJ010261011.1, read as the reverse complement.
TAGACTTGGAGCAACTGATGTGAATATGGCGAGAAAGGTGGGGCCGAGCAGTGAAATGACGTGTAAGTCCCAAGCGAGATCGAGAGACGGTGGAATGGACGCATGACCGAAGCTCCCATAAAACCAAAAAACGGAACGCTAAACGGGGCCCCCTGGAAGGAAGTACAGTAGCTCCATCGCCAGATGGGAACATCCTCTAATGAAAACGTACTGCTACACTACAAACAACCTGGTAGGCTACGAAGAGTCCTTACGGTGCATCAACGGGTGGGGGAGTGGCGGAAACATACCTGCGAGGAAATATAAAAGATGCTGTGTGTTTTGGGCGGAACACTAGCCTTAGCTAATTCACAGACTGCCACATCTGCTCCTTCGAATAGGTTTTTTTTGTTCAAGGCTGTAGTGTTGCTCTTCTCCGTAAAGTTAATCGAATATCATTTTGTATCGATAGATACATCGAGGCAATCAATTTGTAAAGCTGTTTCAGGCACATTAGTTTGCAGATTTTGTAACGTGTCAAAAATTACCATAATAAGTGGGTATCCTAGTCGCCAGTTTAAGGGAGGTAAGATATAAAGGTACATAATATAATTTTGCATTTTGTTATAATATTCGTATTTTAGCTAGTTGGGAAGCTTGAATATTTCTGCCATTAAACAGAGCAAACCTACGTTGTTCTGGCAAAAAAAAAAAAAGTTCTTCTATTGCGCCTTGCGCCGGGGCTGGCTTTCGAGGCCCCATAACCGCAACATAGGCAACACCTCAAGAAAAACATAACAATGACCCTTTGTTTCAGGCTTTCAAAAAACTGAGACCTACCGTACTAACGTCTCTGTATTCCAGCAATCAACCACCTGACTGGCTGGCCGAACCGTAACCACAAAATGTTGCGTTTTACCCAAAGCAGACTCAAAACGAAATTGAGTTTTTACGTGGTGGGAGGAGCCTTTTAAGGCACCGGAAGATGACGTATGAAACCATCTCTTGCTGCGATGGGTTCCCACAGTGTGGACGAGCCCCTCCTTGAAAGGGCCGTGATCGGGGGAGTGGGCAAACTGTTTCCCGTCGGAACGCCACGCCGAATGTTACCGACAACCTGCCACCCTGCACTCTGCTTTGAAGCTACTCACAACATTGTCCAACAGTTCGCTTCAATTGGCGGGCGCATACAACGGGTGCAGCGTCGGTCACAAAACCCCACGACGGGTGCACCGCGGTGCAGGAGATATGTGAGAAACGCTGGCTAACGACGTCCAATATGCCGTTGTCAGCACGGCGCTTGAAGCACACCGCTGTCTTGCTGCCTTCGACACTGTAAGACTGTCGCCTCTCACAGGAGTAGCGTGAGCAACGTTTGTTTAGGACGTCCACCACGTTATCTTCAGCATGATGTTTGCGGTACAAACCCGTCTTACAGCCCGCGACATTAAACGTCGATACCCCCGTGCATGAGTCATGCGAGCAACGCTTATGACGACCGTTCACCGCGCCGTTCCCAGCATGCTGTTTGCAGTACACCCCTGACCTGCTGCCCTCGGCATTGAAGCTTGGTACCGTCTTGCAGGAGGCATGCGAGCAACGTTTGCCAAGCTCGTTCACCATGCCATCGTCAGCATGATCCTTGCAGTACACCGCCCTTTGCTGCATTCGACATTGAAGGTCGGATGCTTCGTGCAGGCATCATAAGAGCAAACCTTGTTTACGACATCAACCATGCCGTCGTCAGCGTGTTGCTTGCAGCTAACCGCCGTCTTGCTACCTTCGACATTAAAACAGGTGAGTCATGTAAGCAAAGCTTGACGCTCGCGGACCGGTGACGTGTAGATGCCTATGGTAGCTGGGGAAGGGACGTGGGCACAGCAAGGATAAGTAGACTGGGCTGTGCACCCCTTCCGTTTGTAACCCAGAAGTAAGCAACGGCCATATAATTTATCTTGCGCACATGACAATATACCAGTTCGAGGATCAACACGTGCTTGATCCGCACACAGCAGTATCGAAGAACCTATTGCTGTTTGATTCGACCATACGCGTTGAGATCACCGTCGCTTGTGTTATTCCATTGAATGGCTCTCGAGCGGAATGCCCAGCCATGAAGCACATCTACCGGTTAAGAGGAAATTTATATGTAAGGTCGTGTGGGTACTGCAGCGTAACAACACAAACGGCCGACGGAGCAACGTGCCTGATGTCGCCGTTTGCCTACACGGCGCACTGCCTATTGCTGAGCAAGCTGTGCTTTCGGCATATGTTAGTATCGACCCCGTCCAAAGCAACACATTCGAAACGCTCCTCGTCGATAAATTGTCAAAACGCTACTGAGGGGGAGGACTCCTTCCCTAGATCATGGAAAGGACGTCATCAGCCCACGACCAACCTACCTCGCGTCGGATAAGGTAACTAGATAGCGATGACAGCTTCGAAGGATATACCTCGATCTGTTTTCAATTAACTGATGTTTGCTAGTAGAGAGCAAACCGACCGGGATCTTTAGAGAAGTAAAATTGCGCGAGTTGGGCCTGGTAGAGCGTACGGCGGACACGAAATCACTTCAAATTGCGAGGACACGACATCACTTCAAATGTCGAGGACACAAAACCAGTCGAAAAAGCCAGGACACGAACTGGTTAGAAAAGGCGAAGACACTGAATCAATCTCGGCTAGTGTAGAAACCCTAGTCAAGTGTCGACACTGGGGACTATCCCTTCGGTCTCGTCGCTCCTGCGGAGAACCAGGGAACTTGTTCCGATGGATCGACTGTAGCGGTAGTGACGCTTACGAGATGTGGAGAATTGCATACACTATTTTTCCCGGCGTTGCGAAGGATTATTACCTTGCAAGTTCTGGGCGACCGTGGCCCTCTGTTGCTGCTCTCTCCAACGTCCTGTCCTCTAATCCAGCGACAGCTGAAGCATATCATCCGACTACGGGATGGCGAGGCCAACCGGGCTTGATGCTTAGGATCACACCATGACAATAACATAGGGTTACCGAATTCCCAACGCCTACCACCTGCCTGCAGAGGTTGACGTCACTTACTCGATCATTAGCAATACAAAAATAAATGTTACTGTACTGCGACACGGCGCACGTAGATATACCCGTACCTGCGACATCCGCAAGCTCAGCAGTTGAACTACGGCAGCTAGAGTACGGTTTACTGTTTGTACAGCAACTGTAATAGAGCAAGGCCTACTGTTTCTTCGGCCTCATAAAAACCAGCTCAATCAGGGCATCCTACGCTGGTATATGAATGGATTACAACGTCTTTTCAACCACCCCCAATGTTAACCAGAAAACAGAATCGGGGACACCATCCTAAACTTCTTCGTTGCCCCCACATCGAATGCCACGCTTGTGACGCAACATGAAGGCTATCATAGCTCGAACTGGCTATCCAGTACCGTTGTATACTGCTTGCCAAAAACAGTTGAAATGGCGGAAAGACGCGCGCTACCGTGGAGGCAGCACCAAAATGTTCGAAGGTTGTTCACTTGAGGAGGTCTCTACCTCATCTATCAAGTGACGGTGACAAAAAAGGCACGCTTAACCCAACGAAGAATTCCATGGCCTAAGCACAGAATGCATACAGCTGTGAAACCCAAATGATATTGTGTGGAAGTTGTGATGTTCCTCACTCGAGGAGCCTAGTCAGCCACACATCATTTTGTCGGCGTCCCCGATGGTCTAGCGGGTTAACCTCGCAACCACTTAGGTCAATGTCGCGGGTTCGAGCCCTCCCGAGTGCATAGTCGTGCTCGTAGGGACTTCTTCTTGTGCTAAAAATTGACTTGCGGAAAGCGCGAGAGCGTGAGTTAGCAAAATTCGATGAACATCGACGAGCGTTGGGAATGCTGAACCCTCTGCGCGATAAAAATGAAGGCACGTACCGGGGGGGAGAAGGGACGACACCTGTGACCACGGCTTCTCCAGAAGCTGGAAAGTAAAAAAGTGAGAAGAAAAAAAGAAAAAGAAAATGGCGAACAAGTGTTGCCCCTATCGCAGCAAGCGTCGACAATTCGTGCTCCATCGTCGCCGACGACGGCTAAATAAGCCACAGCCGACGGACATCCTCCTCGTATCATACCTCCTGTTTCCTTGATAGGGAGTGCCTTGCTACAAACAAGATTCTCGGGCATAAGTCGTGCCTAAGCTACAACTTAGGCTGTCTTTTCGGCCCCTTTGAGTGCACCGCACGTTGAGATGAGCTTTCGAGACCCTAAGACAGCAAAACATAGGCAACCCCTCTGGCGAAACGGGCACTAACAGTTTGTTTAAGACTCGCATCAAAGGCTAGGGCCTAGTGTACGTACATTTCTGTATTCCCGCCACCAAGTCTCTAACAGCCGAACCGTAACCACAAAACGTCCCGGTTGGCCCGAACAAAGCTCAAAACAAACATTCAGTTTTGATGTGGTGGGAGGGGCTCTTTGAAGCGCTGAAAGATGAAGTTCGAAAACACCCCTTGCCGCCATCTCCTCCGACAATCTGGATGAGCCCCTCCTTGAGGGGGCCATGATTGCGGCAGCGGGTAGGCTGCTTCCCGTCGAGACCCCACCTCGAATCTTTACCACAACCCACCACCTCGCAATTTTTTCTGAAGTTGACTACCATACCGCCCAATATATCGTTCTTATGACGGGCGCATACACTGGGTGGACCGTCGGTCGCTATACCCCACGACGGTTCCTTCGTGCACGAGTCGTGCGAGCATCGCTTGGTACGGACGTTCAACATGCCTGGCTCAGAATGCTGCTTGCAGTACACTGCCTTCTTGCTGCCCTGGACATTAAAAAAGGGTCTGATCGTGCAGGAGCCATGCGAGCAGCATTTATACCCAACGTTGACCATGGCATCCTCAGCATGCTCTTTGCAGTACACCGCCGTTTTCCTGCCCTTGAAATTAAAACTCGCCCGCCTCGCGCAGGAGTCATGCGAGCAGCGTTTATAACCAACGCTGACCATGCCTTCCTCAGCATGCTGGCTGCAGTACACTGCCTTCTTACTGCCCTCGACATTAAAATTAGGTCGCCTCGTGCAGGAGTCATGCGAGCAACGCTTATTACGGACGTCCCTCATGCCCTCTTTAGCATGCGCCTTGCAATACACTGGCGTCTTGCTGCCCTTGGTATTGAAGGACGGTCGCGTCTTGCACGAATCATGAGAGCAAAACTTGTTGAGGACGTCGACCATACCGTCTTCAGCATGCTGCTTGCAGTACGCCGCCGTCTTGTTACCCCGGACATTGAAGGTCGGTTGCTTCGTGCAGCAGTCATGCAAGCAGAGTTTGCAACCAACGTTGACCATGTCATCCTCAGCATGCTCCTTGCAGTACACCGCCGCCTTGCTGCCTCCAACATTGAAGAACGGTCGCCTCTTGCAAGAATCATGAGAGCAAACTTTGATGAGGACGTCAGCCATACCGGCTTCAGCATGTTGCTTGCAGTATGCCGCCGTTTTGCTGCCCGCGACATTGAAGGTCGGTCGCTTCTTGCAGGAGTCACGGGAGCAACGCTTGGTACTCGCCACCACAGACAGGTGCGGTGTAGATACCTGGTGCAGCTGCGAACGGATGGTGGGCACAGCAGGGGTACTTTGGACTCAGCTGTGCACATGTTTCGCTGGCTGGTGATTCAACATTTCCAATCATCTTCCTTGTGCGCGAAACTTGGTCAAGTCGTGCCTGCGCCAACGGCGCCATTTACTCCCCCGTGGCAGCTCGTATCGCCTCTTACTGACGTGCGAGCCGGTTACGTGCTACGATACGGGTGCAGTTGCACCTTTTGGCCAACATTTTTCTGACTAACGGGGCAACCGAGGAACTACCCAATATCGTTCGAGAACCATTTGGGTGCTACACTACTACCTGGTACTCGCTACTGTAGTATACACCTAGGCCAGTGCGTGATCATCGGGTTTTTTACCGCGCGTACTTTACCGCGGGATTTCACGGGATTCGTGACGATCCCGCGGTTCCGTGAAAAACTTGAAATTCCGCTCCCGTCCAAACCGCCCCCGCGCAAATTGGGAAATCACGATCCCGTCCAAACTGATCCCGTGAAAATATCGATATCCCGATCCCGTCCAACCAAGTCCCGCGAAATACTGTCAAATCCCGTGATTTCTCAGTCCCGCGCCGTGCAAACCCTCAGAAATATTGAAAAGTTGACATCCCAAATCCCGTTTAAAATCGTCCGGCGCTTTTCGATGAGAACGGGATTCCGTTGTTTGACAAGTAGGTCACCAGATTGTCCATCAATCTTGTGTACCAGATTGTCCATCATTCTTGTGTGAAATCTGCTCGTGGGCGTGATTCTTGGACGCCGATTCTTGGGGTGTACGCACAACCTTATTTTTTTCGTCCTTCTTTTTCTCGTACCAGGCATACCAGATACGCCGTTAGCTACAGTGTAAAAACAAGATGGCACCTGTTGTAGTTGTCTTCGGTGTTGGCGTGTTGACGCATCAAATTTTATGTGACCAGAGGCATCTGCTGCTGCTCTAGTTGCTCTGGTTTGTACATTTTGTACTGCTCAATACCTGGTCAGTACGAGGCGGAATGTACAGTACGAGGCGGAATGTACATATTATACTATGAGGCATTGTCACCGCCGTTAAGAGGTTTTCTTCCGTCATGGGGAGGCGTATTATCGATTGGGTTATGCGGGTTTTACCGGATACAGCAGTCGCCCAGTAAAGGTTTAATGAAGATTGACCTGGAACACAACAGCATTACAGTGTTCCGTGGATACTGGATACCGCGCAAAAAATCCCCTGGTGTCCCGTGATCAATGGATCCCGTCCCTAGGTGTCCCGTGGTTCCTACGTCCCGCGCAAAATATCCCGTGGAGCCCCGCGAGTAATGGATCCCGTCCCGCGGTGTCCCGTGGGCGCCGAATTCCGCCCAAAAAATACCGTGAACTCCCGTGAATGCTGAATCCCGCCCAAGCCCGAACCGGAAAAAAAAAAAACAGTACCGAGGACTGCCCTGCTAAACAACAGCAAAAACCTTCTGAGCGTTGAGCCGGAAAGTAAAAGTGATATTTACAAAAATAACTGCGTACGTTACCACTTAATTCACTACTCACACACAATCCAAACTACTACAAATGAAACAATAGTACGGCTGAGGCTAGATAATCCTGCTACAGCGATTCTCGAAAGGGGTTCCTCTTTTTGGCGCAGTTTAAACTAGAAACTCGCACTCGCTCGAAACAAAAAGCATTCACGCGCAAAACACAAATAGCGTTCCAACGACAGTGGGCGGTTACTTAGTTTACGAATCCCGTGGGACACAAATGTTTTGGCCTAAAAATGCTATTCCCTTTCGTCGCACGCGTGAGTAGGTACGTATCAGATACCACATACCTGTATGGGGTAATATCATGGCCCAACAACAAATTCACGCTAGCCAACCCTCCCTTTGTCCGACGGTCTTGAAATCGCGTTAGCTTGGCGTTGCACATTAGGGCAGAAACCTTATGTGAAGTACCATAGATATATAACAACAGTACTGACCTCGTTCTGGTTCCGGTCGAGGCGTCTCGCCGTCTTGGCAGCCGCCCCCCTCGTTCGATTCGCGGCTGTCCCCCCTCCCAAGTTCTCGCCATCGCCAGCGACCACCAAACCGGACGGGGCCATGGAGGCGTTATCGTCTTCTTCCAAACCTCCCCGGTTACTGACAAGGTAACGATAACAAGGTTCACCATTCTTTAGTTTTTTTACTAGATTTGTGAGTTCTTTGACTACAAGTCGCCGACTAGATAGTAGTTGGCTAGGTAATACCGTAAGTCGTCATCGGCCATCCTACCGTACAGGGCCTTGTAAGCATCATCGTCACCGTACACACCTCCCCGGTTCCTGGCGAGGTCATGATGACAAGACACACCATTCAACAGTCTTCCAAGTAGGGGTGTGAGTTGGCCGAGTCGAAGTCGCCGACTAGTTACTAGTTTGCTAGGATTTTTTACAGTTAGTTCCTTGCGGTAATTCGCGGAGTTCTGCGTTTCGCCATCGGCCTTCCAACAGGACGTAGCCAGGTAGGCGGGATGGTCCTGGTCCAACCCTGACCGCTTCCTGACAACCAAATATGCCAGGAGACGGCAGGGTTGGGCGCCGTCAGTCAGACCAATAGGATCTCCCACATTCAAACTACGGTAGTACCAAGCGCAACAAGGTTGAGCTACTGTAAACCGAATCCCGAATCCGAATTTCCCGAATCTGGCGTCACTCACTGTAAAGCTACCCCTAGATACTCGTGCAGCAGGACATTTGTGTCAGTCGTTAGCTTGTGTGCGTTGATGGATGGTGGGCGGTTGCTGCTTCGTTGTTGTCTCAACGCCACAATCTAGTCCGTGGCCACAACACAGCCTCCAGTAATAAGGCACTACTGATAGTCACAATACAGAAAAATGTCAGGAGAAGGCAGTTTTGGGGGCCGTCAGACACGCCCTTAGGTACGTGTAAACGGCCGCCCGTCACAGGCTTAAGTTGCTGTCTCCTGACATCTTTGCAAGAAAGATTTCTGGAATCTAAACAAACATGAAGAAAAATCAGTTATCAACAGCAGCAGGGAGCAGGAGCAGCCGGGCCAGTGGCTCAGTAAGGGGACGCGGGACAGTAGCAGCAACAGCAGCAGCAGCGGGAGGTCCCGGAGGAACTTAATGGAGGAGGCCTGTACGATCACGCAAAGCAGAGTTTTTGGAAAACGCATTCGCTGGCAACAACACCAGCAAGTAGCACAGCAGCACCAGCACCAGCACCAGCACCAGCAGCTACAGCAGCGGCAAATGCGGTAGCGCGGCGGCGGCGGTGGCGGCGATAGCGATAGCTGTGGTGGTAGCGGCAGCAGCGGCTGCAAAAGTCAGCACCAAAACAAACCTGTCCTCGTCCCCACTTTGTTCTTTGGGGAAACGCCTTGCCATGGTGGGCGACAACCTCGACGGCGGAAGCTTCAGGCAATTTGAAAGGGGTCCCTATTTTTGAGACGTCGTCAAAATTAGAAACTCGCAGTCGCAATTACTTTCAGAAAGCCGTCCGTCGCAGACCTAAGCTGCGTTTCGTGACATATTTGCTGAGATGGTGGTGGCGACAAAGCTCCCCATGCTATAGTCTTCCAACGTTTGTAGCACTGCTGCTGCACTACTATCACTACGGCCGGCGCGGCTGCTGCTGCTGCTGCTGCTGTGTGCGGCTGCTGCCCTTGCACTGCACGTACAACACGTGACACAGTGGAACCCGGCCCGGGCAGGGCATTCCAGCTGTTGCGTTGCGCTGGCGCAACTTCCGAGCGGCAGCCCGCCGTGGCGAAGCCCTGCTTGTACTACTGTACCACAAATAGCAAGCAATTTCTGGACCGCGTCTTCAAAAAACTGCACCAGGTGTGTCCACAGAGAGAGGAGCGTTGCCATATATCAAATATCGAGAAGAGAGCCTTTCAGTTGTCAAACTACGAGTAGGATAGGAAAGGAACACTACTCAAGTGACCGGCTACTGCATGGTAGGACATGAGTCACCAGCAACACTAACAAGGGTGCCTGTCCGGAACGCGACGACTACAGGAGGCCCGCGACGTCTTCAACCTCACGGAACATTCAGGGAGTACATGGTATTGAAAGTCAAAATAACGGTACGAGTCCTAAATTTGAGTAAGTGCGATGGTGTCCAACGATGACAATAAATACGCATTATATGGAACAAAAATGCCGCCTTCCGGTAAACAGTGCCAGGTAGTTTACTGCATACCTCTTGTGAGTATCCACCAGCCAAACCTCTTGACTTGCGCACAAAAACTAAGTACGTGCAGGGTGCTAGTACTGGGATTCAATAAGTGCGGTAGTTGCAGATGATAACAATAAACACGAGTAGGGTACTAGTACTAGAATATGCCGCCTTCCGGTAA
>JAYJMJ010260977.1:0-14670 GCA_036873875.1 Laminaria ephemera | reverse complement strand
TTTTAATCCAGAATATTTCGATAAAAACGAAAATGTAGATAAAACTGAAAAATTAGAATTATTAAAAGAGTTCCTAATAGGTTTAGCTTGTAGATATTCAGAAATAAAATCTATTTATTTCTCACATAATCCTAATAAAGCTGATGTATGTATTGGTGATTTAGAGTTAATTCATGGAAAAGATTCTATTACTGAAACATTATTTGGATTAGATTTTCAAATTTCTCCTACGAGTTTCTTCCAAACAAATTCTACATGAGCAGAAAAATTATACAGTATGGTGTTAGATTTTGCACATAAAGATGAGTTAAAAAATCAAACTGTATTAGATCTCTATGGTTGAACTGGTACTATTGGTATGATTTTTGCAAAACATGGAGCAAAACATGTTACATCAGTAGAATTAGTAAAATCTTCTTCTAAAGATGGTGAAAAAAATGCAAAATTTAATGGAATAAAAAATATCGATTTTGTTAATGCAAAAGTAGAAGATTTCTTAGGAAAATACTTAGATCAAGGTAAATCAGCAGATTTATTAGTTATAGATCCACCTAGAGCTGGTATGCATCCAGATGCACTTCCTAATATTTTAAAGTTTGGAACAAAGCAAATGATTTACGTTTCATGTAATCCTGCAACACTAGCAAGAGATTTAGAATATATTCTACAAAATAGCGAATATAAAATAGAGAAAATTCAAGCAAAAGATATGTTTCCTCATACAAATCATATTGAAACTATTGTGAGTTTAATTAAAAATTAATTTGTTAATAATATGAATAATAAATTAACTCATTTTTCTGATAAAAAAAATGTACTTCCTGATAATTCAGTAAACTTAACTCAAAATAAAATACAAATCGATAATATATTATCATTTGAGATAATTTATGAAAAAAAATGAAACATAACTATATTTAAACAAAAATGAAAAACTTACCTATATAATTTCATATGAGGATTAATAGTAGAGTTATTAGATTTCAAAAAAATAAAAACTCTTACTGATAACTATATAATATACAAACAAATAAATAATAATTATTCTCTATATAATACAGAAACTAATAAATTAGAACAATCTAATTATTCTCAAATCACCTGTATACATTCTAGAGAAATTGAACTATTTTATTGAATAAAATCAGAATCAGGTACTCAATATCCTTATTTTATATTAGAAAATAATTCAAGTATTCAAGAAAAAATAGTTAAATAAAATAGAAATAAAATAATATTATTTTATTTCTATTTTTTTTATGCATATTTTTTGTCATTAGGTCAAGTATATGATAAAATAATATAAATAATATTAAAACAAATTGATGGTTTCAAAACAATTATTAAATAATATACTCGAGTTTGCTTCAAAGCAAGCTTATCCTGATATACATTTAAACACATGATTTTTACCTAAAGTTAGGGATAGGAATGGTGATATTAATAATATTGAAGATATTGTTATATCTAAAAATATTGAAGATCCTGAAACTTGAGAAGCAAAAGTAATTGAAGAAACTCTTCAAATGCCTATTTTAACATCAGAAATAATCAAGGATATAATAATTGCAATTGTTTGAGAAAACGGTTATGAGAATTTTGAATTAATGATGGAATTAGATACATCATATTCATTAAAAAAGTGAGATAGATACAGAGTGAATTGTTATATGGATTCTGCTTGATATTCTGTAGCATTAAGGATAATACCTTCTAAAATTCCAACAATTGAAGAATTATGATTATGAGATACAGTGAAAGAAATGTGTAATAAATGAAAGTGATTAATTATAGTAACATGACCGACTGGTGCTTGAAAATCTACAAATCTAGCTGCAATGATTGATTATATAAATAAAAATCATAAAAAACATATAATTACTATAGAAGATCCAGTAGAGTTTTCCTTTACTTCAGATAAATGTTTAATAAATCAAAGGGAGATATGACATCATACAAAAGGATTTGATGTTGCAATGCGTAGTGCATTAAGAGAAGATCCAGATGTAATTATGATTTGAGAAATGCGTGATCCAGAAACAATAAAAACTGCAATAACATTAGCTGAAACATGACATTTAGTATTATCAACACTTCATACAAATGATTCTGTACAAACTATAGATAGAATAGTTGATGTATTTCCATGAGCACAACAAAAACAAATTAGAATGCAATTAGCTATGAGTTTAACTTGAGTTATTTCTCAAAGATTAGTAACTAGATCTGATAGAGATTGAAGAGTTGCTGCTAGAGAAATTTTAACTTCAACTGATGCAGTAAGAAATTTAATCATTACATGAAAAACGCATCAATTATATTCAGTACTAGAAGTCTGAATGAAATATTGAATGATATTAATGGATAAATATCTCATCTTGTTATTCAAAAAATGAATGATAAGTAAAGAAAATCTATTAGCATATGCAAGAGATAAAGATTGAGTAGAAATGCTTATCCAAGATTAATAATAAATATAAATTATGTTACAAATCAATTTTTTAAAACAATCCTGATATTTCAAAGAATTTCATTTACAAGCTAATGAAGTTCTATTTGATGAGGGAGAAACTGATAATAATTTATATATAGTTGTAGCATGAGAAATTAATGTAGAAAAATATACAACAAATAAGAAAAATGAAACTAAAGTATTAGCTACATTATGAAAGAATGAAGTATTTTGAGAAGCAGCTTTAAATTCAGATAAACCTAAAGAAGTTAAAATGGTAACGGTAAGAGAAACTTTTTTATTATCTATAAATGCTACAGATTGATTAAAATTATTTTCAGAAAAATACCCTGAAGAATGATTAAATTTACTAAAATATATTATTCATATTACAAATATCAGATTACTTAAATCTAATGAATTAATAACTGCAAATTATAAAGTAACTCAGGAAATATTAAAAATTGAAAATATAAATAATAAAAACATATTTTGACTTATAGATAAGTTAGAAGAAATAATTAATATCGATTATACTTTATTTTTAGAGAATAATGCAGTATTAGAAAATTATTTAGTTATTAAGTATGATTCTAGGGAAAAATGAAGAATGCAAGACAAAATAATAGAAATAGCAGATAATAAACTAGATCTTTTAGAATTAAAACTAAATGATATGTATTATAATATTCAGAAATTAACTATAGCTGAAGATGAATTATGATATTTAGTATATTTCAGAAAAGATGTAAAATTTAGTGATAATGATAAAAAAATACTCTCATCAATATCCACTTGAATATCATGACTTATCAAAGAAAAAAAACTATTAGAAGAAGAGCAAAATAAAAGTTATATGGAATCATAAAGTAAATAGAGAAATATAAAAGACCTGATTACTCAGGTCTTTTATATTTCTCTAATAATGTAACTTGTTTATATTCTCATTTTACAGATTTATACATAGATGTAACACTAGGAGTTCCACTTGCTAAAACTAATGGAATATCTAATTTATCTGATAATTGATTTACTAAATCAAGTGAATGAAAACGTGGTGATTGATCTGAAATATAACTATTGTCGTGTTCTTCATCCACTATAATAGTTCATAAATCGTTAAATGGATAAAATAAAGCACTTCTTGTTCAAATAATAATTTTTGCTTTTCCAGTAAATATATCCATCCAATACGATGTTCTTTTAGCTTGTGAAACTGTTGAATTAATAATAAGAACATCTTCTCAGAAGACATCTTTGATCTTAGTAGAAACTTGATTAGATAATATTATTTCAGGAATTAATAAAAGAGATTGTTTATTGTTTTTAAGCTGCTGCTGAATAAGTTTTATATAAAGCTCAGTTTTTCAACTTCAAGTTATTCCATAAAGTAATACTTTTTTATTCTCAGAGTTAATTATATTATTATATGCTTTTTCTTGAGCTACAGAAAATAATATTTCTTGATTAAAAGTATAATTATAATCTGACTTAGTAATAAAATTCTCTACTTTATCTTTTTTTATTTTATCTAGTAAATTTCTAGGAAAAAATAAGCTAGCTGCACTATGAATTGGTGTAAAATAATAACTTGCTAACCATGGTAATAATTGAATTTGAAAATCTTGTAAAAAGATATTATTATTTTTAATAGAAATTAATGATTTTATTTTATCCTCATTTATATCTCAAATATTTATATCCAATTGTAATACAAGAGCTATTTCTATATCTTTTCAATATGGTACCTCAACTATATTTCCTATTTTTAATTCATGAGATAAAAAATCTGGCACATAATATATGAGTCAGATTTCATCAAATGATTTATTAAATGTAGTTACTAAGCAGTACATTAATTATATAATTATTAATATTTTAATAGACTATTAGTTTTGTAATTTAGAAGTTTTTTAGATCACTCTAAAAAAGTAAGATCTATAACAAAATTGACACTATGAATATTTCATCATAGTTTTTCTATAAGTTGAGTTGCAGCTAGTGCTGTTCATCCTGTTGCAAGTAAATCATCTACGATAGCAACATTATCTCATGATTTTATTGCATCAGTATGAATTTCAAAAGTATTTTTTCAATATTCTAATACATAATCAACATTAATAGTATCAAAAGGTAATTTACCAGCCTTTCTAATAGGTATAAATGGTATATTTAGTTTATAAGCTAATGCTCAACCAAATATAAAACCTCTTGCATCTAATCATACAACACAATCACATCATTTTAAAAATACAGCTAATTTATCTATAGATTCTTTAAATGCAATTGGATCTGATAATAATGGAGATATGTCTTTAAAATTAACTCATTCGATTGGGAAATTTGGTATATCTCTAATAAAGTTTTCTAAATTCATAATATTAATTAGGTTTAATTTCAGGATTTTCAATTCACATAGATTCTAATGCTTTACACATTAAGCTTATATTATCTTGATTTGTAACTTGTCATGAAGCAATTTTTGTTTTCGTTCTAATAATTAAAGTATTTCATAATAATTCTAATCATGATCCTCTTAATGCCATTGTTAATGCTCATTTTGCTCAGATATTTTTTAATTCAGATATAAATTTATTAGAATCAAGGTTATTTGAATTAGAAATTTTTACTTCTGATTTAATTACTTCTTTTTTTATTTCAGGTTCTCAACCAAAAACATCCAATGCATCATTTTGAGATATTTCATCTTTAGGAATACTTATTTTTTCTTTAGATACTTCTATATCAGAAACTGGTGATTTTAATGGCTGATTTATAACTTTTTTTTCTGTATTATTTTCAACTATAACTTGAGTATTATTTTGAACTACTGGTTGAGTTTGTTGAATGGAATAATTAGAAATTATTTTAAGTACTCAGATAGTAAAAGTTGTATTTTCATCTAATGAATTTTTAGTTTTACCATAAGTATCATCTAATTTTTCAAGTAAATCAATATATTTACTTATATCAAAATTATTCTTTATTTCTATAAGTGCGATATTTTTAGTATAAAATATTAATTCTTTGAAAAATAATTTTATATTCTTTCAATCAGAAATAAGTTCATCAAAATCCTCTATAATGCTTGTATCTTTTTTTAATAATTTATTAAGGAAATTTTCTAAAATTTCATCATCTACAATTCATAATTTTTCAACTACTTGATCATAATTAATTTCATTATCATTGATAAGCTGCTCAAATAAAGAAATAGCATTCCTTAATCAACCTCAGCTATTTTTTACAATATAATCTAATGATTTATCATCTATAGTAACTTTTTCTTCTCAAGCAATATATTCAAGTCTATTTTTTATATCTACTGAAGATATTCTTTTAAAATCATATCTTTGGCAACGAGATATTATAGTATCTGGTACTTTATGAGTTTCAGTTGTAGCTAGAATAAACTTAACATGAGATGGTGGTTCTTCTAATATTTTTAGAAGTGCATTAAATGCTCACTTAGAAAGCATATGTACTTCATCTACGATATATATTTTATATTTACAAAAATTTGGTGAAAATTGTGCTCTTTCAATTATTTCTCTAATATTATCTACACCAGTATGACTTGCTGCATCTATTTCGATAATATCAACTAATCTTTCATCAGCAAAATCTACACAAACTTTACACTCTAAACATGGATTTCATTTTTGAGGAGATAAACAATTTATTGCTTTAGCAAATATTCTCGCACTTGATGTCTTCCCTGTTCACCTAGGTCCACAAAAAAGATAAGCTCCTACAGTTTTATCTTCACTGATAGCTTTTTGAAGTGTTTGTTTTGTAAATTCTTGTCATACTAATGACTTAAAATCAGCAGGACGATATTTTAAATATAAGCTCACGTTTTGTTTTAATAAAAGATTATTTTTTCTAATTTTAGTATAATTATATTTTAGCTAAAACAAATAAAAAAACATATATTTTTACAATATATGTTTTTTTATTTTAATCTATAACTTTATGTTGATCAATATCGTGTAATATTTCATTAACAATAGTTTTATCATGCCATTGTATATGTCACTTATTTGTAACCATTACATGTTCATCTCATTTACCTGCAATGAGTATTACATCATTTTTTCATGCAGTAATTAAAGCGGTTCTAATAGCTTCTTTTCTATCTGGAATCACCCAGAAATCTTCTCATTCTTTTCTTTCTACACCAGGAATCACATCTTTTATTATTTCCATAGTATTTTCTGTATAATCATCATCTTGAGTCAGAATAACAAAGTCAGATAACTCAGAGACTATTTGTCCCATAATAGGTCTTTTCGTTTTATCTCTATCTCATGTTGCTCAAAATACAGTATATATATTATTTACACCTTCTAAAGATCTAATAGTTGATAATACATTTTTTAATGCGTCAGCTGTGTGAGCATAGTCAATAATAACTTTATATCATTCCAAGTTTGTTACTTCATCCATTCTACCAGGAACACCTCCAACTGTTGCAAGTGCTTTTTGAATAGCATCTGGTTTCATTCAAAATGACATAAATACTCAGATAGTTGCAAGTATATTTTGCACATTAAAATTTCAAATAAGTGTAGTTTTTATTTCCATATCCATTCATGCTCAGATAACATTAAACGACATTCATTCAAATGATTGTTTTATATTCGTTGCTCTTAGGTTTGATTTATTTCCATTTCAATATGCATATAATACATCATATGTTTCATCTAAAAATAATTCTTTGTACTGAGATTCTGTATTAATAACTGCTGTTTTTTTCACTCAAGGTTTTCTTTTACTTGTTATAAGTCTAGAAAAGAGAGAGAGTTTAGTATTTACATAATCTTCCATAGTTTTATGTAAATCTAAATGATCTTGAGTAATATTTGTTAATACAGCTACATCATATTCTATTCACCAAACTCTATGCATTTTTAGTCAATGACTAGCAGTTTCTATCACTGCGATAGTACATCATTTTTGTTTTGCAATTTTTAATAATCTTTGTAATTCAAATGCATCTGGAGATGTCATTTTTGTAGTGTTTGTATATTCTTCTCAATCCATAAGGATATTAACAGTAGAAAACATGAATACTTTATGTCATGCATTTTGTAATCATTTTGCTAAAATATTACAGGTAGTTGTTTTACCATTTGTTCCTGTAACTCAAACTATTGTCATATCTTTTGATGGAAATCAATAAAAATACGTAGCAATAACAGCTCTTATTTTATGATATAATAATCTAAATGGATTATCTAATGCTACAAGACTTTTAAAGTTCATATTTTAGTTCTACTCAGAGGATAAATTGATCTAAATATATAATACATTTATTTTGGTACATGTAAAAATTTTTTATAAAAAATAAGACTTGAGTAATTCAAGTCTTATTTTAATAGGTCATATAAAGGTAAAAAGAAAGTGTAGTTTGGTAATTTCAAGCTGCTTGTAACTCTCAAATCAAAGTTCAAATTTTGATCCTATATTCATATGAATTTAGATTTCAATCAGTATTTAAACTAGCTGATTGAGAATATAATGCAGGATTAGAATTAATATTAGAATTAGTTCAAGTATAAGTAGCCTTATCATATCAAATTCATTCTCATCAATTCCAGTTAACAATTACATTTCATCAGTAAGTAAAACTATTATCTTGAGACATATTTACATCAAATCAAGCTCAAACTGTATTAACAGTTATTATTATTTCATCATTTGAAAAATTTAAACCATTATCTGAAATATTTCATAAATCTAACTCTGAAGTATTAATAATAATTTCAGGTTTATCAAAATATAATTCAATACTACTATTTCAAGTATTTCAATCATTATCATCTATAGAAAAATTAAATCTATACCTACCATAATCTAAATCATTTGTAGGAAAGCTTGCTTGAGTAGCAGTAACAGTTTTAGATCATAAATTTAACGCAGTTGCAGAAATATCAACTCACCAACTAGATCAATTCCATTTATTTACAGTGATATTATCTCAACTGGTGTTAATACCAGAGTCTGAATCAAAATACGTAAATATAATATTGTGATTTCAACCAGGTAATAAATCATTATTTGAAAAATTTGTTCCAGTAATTGATGGATCAGTTGTGTCTGAAGTATTACTTTGAAATGTTATGTAATCTATAATTGCATGATCATTTCATGTATTTGTAGTACCATTTTTTATATAACACCATTTATATTCATGAAAACCTGATACTACATCATTTTTAGAATATCTATTCCAATTGACAGTTCATGACCAATTATCTTGTTCTATATTATCTATATAAAAACGTAAATAATCTCAGTTTAATTGAGATTCTACTTTATAATCAAATTCTATAGTTCCATCAGTTGAAAATGTATGTTGTACAATAAAACATGCTTGAGTACTAGCTATACCAGCAATATCACTACGTAGAGAATTTGATCATTGATTTACATCAGATCAATCTCTTATCCAATTTCATGAAGTTATAGAATATTTATCATCTATTTCAAAATCTATTATTGAACTGATAGTTTCTCAAATATCATTTACTGTAATAGTGAGTGCTTTTTGAAATTGACCCCCATTTCAATCATCAGTTTGAATTCTAATATTATAACTTTGTTTTATTTCATAGTCAGGTGAATAAATTAATCTGATAGTATTTCAAATAAGAGATACTTTTATATTATCATCATCTCACGTTCAAGCTACTAGTGAATAGGTATGAGTATCAGAACCATCAATATCTGTTGTAGATAAAGTTCATACGAAGCTATTTGCTGCTATATTTTCGTTTACAACAGTATTTGATAAAAATATATCTGTTGGAATATTGTTAGTAGAAGCTTGGGTAGCAATCGTGAATTCTCTCAAGTGATCTAAATCTACTCATGAAATTCTCCATATATCTCATGAAACATTAATCATAGATACTGGAGTTTCATCTGATAAATTATTATCATTATCAGTATCATAAACAAAATAATAATTCGTTCATATACTTAAATCAGGAATATCAAAGTTAGCATTAGCTACATCAAAATCTAAGTTAACAGTTCATAGTTCTCATGTTTCCTGTACTCTCCAATTACGTGATAGATTATAGTAACCGTTAGGAGATCAAACTGCTGACCAAGTATTCCCTGCTGCATCATTTGAAATAGTTAAAAATTCTTTATCTGATATATCAGTAAAACTATTTATAGAATTAGTTCATTCTCAAATTGCTTCTAAAGTTATGATACTATCACTATTAGATGATTTGGATTTAACTTGTCATAATTCTGTAGCACTATCAAATCAAATTCAAAATACATCATTTGTATATATTCAAGCAAGACTAGAAGACCACATTAGAGTTGATCAGTCAGTAGATACATAATCTTGTGTACCACTTTGAAGAGTGATTCAGTATTTTAAAGATAAATATGATTCTATTTTTTGTCTATCTAAATCTGAAATTCTATCAGAATAATTAATAACCTCAGCTATTTTACCATCATAATAAAATGGATATGTATTATCTAAACTCCTTCAAAGTGCGTAATCAGTAGTTGATATAGTTTGATAATTATTTACCTCAAAATTATTTAAACTGACTCATTTTTCGTATATATCTGTACCATTAGCAGTACTATTTTCATTAATTCCAATTAACATAGGTTCTCCGGCTCAGTAAGAAGCAAGTCATAATTGAGCAGCTCTCCAACTTGTACTCGAACCTATTGCTTGAGTAATTACTTCATCATTAAATGCTGCAGTAAATGCTCATAGAGTTACTCATGCAAAATCAAGTCAACATGTACCAGTATTAAGAACTCAAGAGTTACAATTAAATCAATAAGGAACTTGTCATGTAGCTGTTCCATCAATAGTATTATCAGGGACTACAACCAAGAAATAACTTTGAGTATAGGCTCAATTATTGAGATTTTGTAAATATTGATTTATACCATTAAAATCAACTACAGGATTAAAGTTTAGTTCATCAGTAGAATTATTTCTATATATTGGAGCAACTCAACTACTAGCATCAAATCAATTTTGAGATTGATCTAGCCAACTTGTAACATTTCATCCATCAGTAGTATTATCAGGACCTTCATCTGCTTTTAACCAAATTTGCAGATTAGTAGATATTCAACCAGGTGAAGATGGTGCTCAATTATACGTTACTTGATTATCAATAGAAGAAGATATATTATTAGTATTTCATGATAAATCTTCTACAGTTCAAGCTGAAATAGTTGCAGTAACACTATCACCTTGAGTCATTCAACTTATTATAAAATCAAAACTCGTTCAATTAAACGGAAAAACTTCAGTAGGTCATGAACTAATAGTTCCAGTTGTTCATGCTATAGATATATCTCAAGCAATAAATGTTGATTCATTTATAGGCTCATCAAATATAACACTATAAGTAATACTATCTATTAAGGTTGGATCTGATTGTGAATTTCCTTGATTAATGGTTACTTCCGGATTAACAGTATCACTACAAACAGGATTATTTTGTACTGTAAAAGTAAATACTCAACCATTATTTTCTACAACAAATGTATCACTTGTAGCTCAATTTTGTTGTATTACAACATCTGGTGCTCACGTCATTCAATCTCAATAATCATCTACAATATGTATATCATATTGTGTTCATACGTTAAGACTATAAGGTCATTCATTGATCGTAGAATTACTCGCATATCCGTTTCAAGTTGAAGCAACTCTTGTTCATCAACTTGTACAATTTACTTGTGTTGTATTTCATCAATTTGCAACTTCTCATACTCAACAGGTATTTCAGCTCGGTGTAAGACTCCAAAATGTTTCATATCACCAATTATCAGTTACAAATTCTATATTTACATCATTTACTACTCAACAAGCTAATACAGTTAAATTATCTGCATTTACACTAGCTGGATTATTTCATCATTCTATTGCATTAGAAACATCAATACTACTTGTTAATATAGCAGCACCTGGTGCTACTGAGTCTACTTGAATATAGTATTCTATATTACAAGTATTTCATCACAGGATAGATATATTTGAAAAATTTAAATTTGGACTCGTGAAAGATTCTCAAGGAGTACCACAATTTACATAGCTAAATCAATATGGAGTCCCAAAATTAGTATCAATTTGAGCAACAGCATTAATTCCTGTAGCGTTTGTACCAGTATTTTGTATATCTAAACTATATTTAATAACCTGGTTTGTATTTACTGTATTATCTACATCATTATCAGTATATGTTACTCAAAGTATTGGTATAGATAAAGGTGGAGTAAGTGTATCTAAATTAAGAGCAAAAAAACCAAGTGTCCCAGGCTGAGTTCTATCATTTCAACCAGCTTCTCATCATGCTAAGGGGGTGTTATTTACTCAAATAGTTACTCCGGCTCATAGGGTTGTAAATATACCTGCAGGGTGAAATGACATTGCAAGTGTATCTATAGTTCATTGATTTCACCTAGAGTAATTACCATGTCTTCAAACAGTTTGTTCTACTCAATCAATAACAATAGAACCATATGAAGTCTGTCTTGCTCAAGAGGAAATATCAGATCTAGCAGTCCAAACATTTGCCCAAGAAAATATATCTGATGGATTTGTTACACTTACAGTTGTATCTGAAGCTTTTGTAAAACTTGAAGAATCATTTATTATTACATCACGCGAAATATTTAATATTTGTGCTGATGTTACATCTTGTAGACCAACTGAATCCTCAGATTTAAATATTTCAAGAGAATCAGGCATTTCTAAAATAATAATCTTTCCATTACCATCAGTTGCCAAATTTCAATCTACATTTGCTCAACCTTGATCTGCTCAAACTCAATCTCATCTATATACTTCTGTTTGTAAATCTATATCTGCTGTAGAAGTTCTAATAATATCCATAGAACCAATTCAACAATATTCATTTGAAGCACTTCTGTTATAACAATATGATCTTGTTGAAAGTTTATCCACATTATCATATTCCAGATGTCATATACGTTGAGTTCTTGTATTACCAGAATCAAAAGAAACTGACCATGCTACTAAGTATGTTTTATTATCTCACTTTAAAGTAATAGTATCACTTGTAGCATTTCACTCTATTGAAGCTGTGTTTGATTCATTAGAGATATTTGTAATATCTACAGTATTTGGAGTAGTTCATCAATATATATTTCCAGTTCCTCCTATATCATAAATTCAATAATTTGTTTGATCGAGTTTTACTATTTGTATATCCGAAGAATTTATAACACTTCATCCCGTAGGAGCATCAGTATCACGACGTTTTTGTACTTGAAATTGAGAATTTGCAGTAGCACCAATAACAATACCAACTCATCTCGTCCAAGATTCATTTTCTGAATTATCACGAGAAAATCATGTATTATGAGTACTAAATATATCACCAGTTCCAGCTATTTGAGAAATTGTTAGTTGAGAATTATATCTCCCATTTGAAGTATCTTCATCATGAGTAGTAGTAATAATTAAATAATCACCAGCCTCAGTTACTTGAATAGTACTATCATTTGGTTTTGTATAAATTCCATCATTTCTAACTTCATTATCGAAATTAAATCATCAAAAAGTTGTTCCAGGTATTTGCCCTCAAACACTATCTCTCCAATGACCTATATCTCATATTTCTGCATGTACATATCCTATTTGACATATAAACAATAATACGCAGATAATTTTAATAAATATTTTTCACATTATTCTCTTATTAATCACATTTTAAATATATATTTAATATAAGAAAAAAAGTGGAATTAGCAAAAATATGTAAAGAATTAAATCGATTACTTTACATATAATAAAAACATGTAAAGCTAGCTTTACATGTTTTTATTTCCTACTGGAGATTTTTTGAGTTTTGTTATTTTCCCTTCTTCGTTTATAGAATAAGGTTTACCGAAAATATCGTACATCACACCCCAAGGGCACTTCCTCGTTTCACTCACCGCGTATTCTTCCACTATAGTACCAGTTTCGTCTGTGATTGAAATATAAGTAAAAAGCTAGATAGAATCTAGCTTTTTACTTATATTATTTTTTATTATTATACATATTAAAAAATAATATCAAAAAATAAATAAAATGAATACTAATATTTATATAATAATATAAAGAATAATAAGTCAATACCTCATTATTTACATTAGGTAATGATAAAATAGTAAATGAGTATATTATCAGTACGCAAAATAGCATTGAAATTTTTATGATAAGTTTATTATAGAAAAAAGAAAAAAGAAATTAAAAAAGAAATTAATAATATATCAAAATTATATACATTATAATTAATTATATTATAATAATCATTATCAAGATTTAATAGTAATATTAAAACATAAGATATAAATATTAGGTAAAAAAAATGATTACTTAATATATTAATGATTTTTTTGATAATTTTCATATTTATTATTAGTTACAATTATATTATAGTTATTAAAATAAGAATAATTAGCTTCTATTCTTTTTCAATATTCAATGGCATTATCAGAACATAATCAATTCATCTTAACACAATTTGGTCATCAATTCGAGGCTTTTCAAATATTTCATGGAGTTAAATCTCTTCATTCATCTGATAATTTATATTTGATAATATCTATTCTACTATTCATTATATCTAAGTGTTTTTTGATATTTAATAAATCATTTTTAGAGTTATCTTTATATCAAAAATAATCTTTATAATAATTATGAGGTTTCATGTTTATTTGAGATAATCAAATAGTATCTCATCAGAAGACATCTTCTATAATCGGAGGTAATAAATGAGATTGTTCCTCGTAGATAATAGTAAACATAATGGCTGAATTTATTCAATATTCATTTACGTCTTCACTTATATAAGTTAATATAGATGAATGTCTTCAACTCAATGTTAATTCTATCACTTTCATTGTTTTATTTCTAATTTCATGAACAATTGGTTTACCTTCCAATCAATTCAAATCCACAAACATCACACTATTATTCCCTACATATGCATATAAATTCACATCATCTGCGATATCAATCGGGTCTCTAGAGATGAATCTTGCAAGTTTTGGATCGTAGTATCTGGCTCTGTTGTAGTAGAGTTTGAGACCTCTATCATACTCTCTTCCGGTATACATTCTCGTATTACCAACTGGAGATTTCTTGAGTTTTGTTATTTTCCCTTCTTCGTTTATAGAATATGGTTTACCGAAAATATCGTAGA
>JAYJMJ010260968.1:0-14670 GCA_036873875.1 Laminaria ephemera | reverse complement strand
GGCAAGGAGGAGGGGCGTTGGGTCGGGAACGATGGTTTGGCTATGATACAATCTCATCGACGTGTTTCCAATGTAACATCGACTGCCGACAAGTTTTGGCAGAAATGGACTGCGCAGAAAATAGTAGCGGTCGTCATAGTATTAAATAGTGTTGTAATGATGGTAGTAGTAGGACTACATGAGCTGGAGTACAACAGTGGTAGTGGTAGTAGTAGTAGTAGTAGTAGTAGTAGCACTAGTAGTAGTAGCAGCAGCAATAGTAGTAGTAGTAGTAGTAGTAGTAGTAGTAGTATCAGCGGTATCAATATTATCAGTAGTATCAGAAGTATCAGTAGTATCAGTAGTATCAGTAGGAGTAGCTGCATAGTAGTATTTATAGTAGTGGCAACGGAGGTGGGGGGGGGGGGAGGGCGGGGGTCGGGGGCCGGAGGACTGGCTGTGATACAAGTTTTCGATACAATATCGGCTCGCGTTGTTGAGAAATTTTGGCATACGTTGACTCCGGCAAAAGTGAAAGGATGAATCGTAATGAAGAGTGGAGAGGAGTGCCTGCTACGTGACCTCTGATCTGATAGGCGAAAAGGGAGGGAGCCGTAGAAAAAAATCAAAAATAATTAATAATGATGATGGGAGCCTGGACGCGGCATGGGGTTTAAGAGTAGAAGGTAGACGAGCATGTAATGAGAAGAAAGATGGAGCAAAGGCAGCAGGGTGGATTAGAGCGATACTAAGCCGGAAGTAAGTACAGGAGGGAGGTAGAGTTCGCGCACAAGTTTCCCGTTCTGTGGGTTTCCCTTGGTTTTCCTCTGTTTTCTGGGAATGTTCATGAGTGATAGACGCTGAAGATCATGCTTCACATTAGAGGATGGCAAACATAATAATAGCAATAGAGATGGGACGGGGAAAAAAAGCATGTCCCGGATAATGCAAAAATGTAGCATCGTTGACGAGCCTTACGCGTAGTATAAATCTATGCAAACGAAACAAATCCGAGACTCACGTCGCCATTCTCGCCATACACCCCGTACCATCAACACTGCACGCCGAATGGGTCTGTGTGGGCCTACATACTATTAAAGGGGTTTTCAGTTTTCACGGGTCATGATCCGTCCCGCGGGTCGGGTCAGGAGGTTTCTAAAATCTCGCGGGGTGGGTCGGGTCGGGTCAGTATAGGTGTTCGAAATATCACGGATCGGGTGGGGTCGGGTCAGCAGGTTTTCAAATCTCACGGATCGGGTCGAGTAACCCTGACCCGACCCGCCCCGCGAGAAGCGACCCGACCCGTGAAAAGTCCTACCTGGTACCTGGTACTGATTAGGGGTCTCCTATAGAGCTTCCGTGATAGACGAAACGACGACCGGTTACATGTGCTACGATAGGGATGGTGGCACTTTTTGACCAAGATATTTCTGGCTGACGGGGCTCCTCAACTGACGAACGATACCCGATATCGTTGGAACCTCATTTATTTTGTGCTTTACAACTCAGGAACGATACCCGATATCGTTGGAACCCCATTTATTTGTGCTTTACAGCCGAGGAACGATACCCGATATCGTTGGAACCCCATTTATTTGTGCTTTACAGTCGAGGAACGATATACCCGATATCGTTGGAACCCCATGTATTGTGCTTTACAACTCAGGAACGATACCCGATATCGTTGGAACCCCATTTATTTTGTGCTTTACAACTGAGGAACGATACCCGATATCGTTGGAACCCCATTTATTTTGTGCTTTGCAGCGAAATCGACCTCCTTCTTAGTGGTTACGAGGTTGTTGTTCTCACATTAGGTTAACCCACTAGAAGACCATCGGGGATTGTAGAAGGTTGTAATGACTCTACCTGGGTCCCAGAATGGTTAATAATATACTTCGAAGTATGCCATGGTACCAGGTATATATAAACGGTTTGGAGCTTCAGAGGGAAAACATGTCGAAAACAAAATGACTATGACAGCATTGGCCACACAAACCAGCCGGGGGCGCTCGGGTAGGGGGGGGTGTCCGCACTGCAGTGCAAGGAGCTGTACGACACGCGCGCAGCATAGCATAGTGATACCCGCATACTCGTACTGTACTGCCGCACGCTCTTGCTAAACGCTTGATAAGACCGCTCTTCTCGTCGGGTTTTTTTGTCGCTATACGTGGCCCCCACGATTTTTGCTATTCTTCCACTCCGGAGAGTGAGTGGAGCCTGTGTCCTGTGACCACGGATTCGCGACTCAAGGCGAGACAGAACAACAGCAACAACATGCTTGGTGTGGCATGATATAACATGATACCAGGTACTACTCGTACCAGCTGCCAGCGGATACAAGGAGTGGTACCCGTACCCGTATCTACTACCATACGTATCTACAACCGTGCAAACCAAAATATGAGATGTGAGACAGCAGTAGTAGTGTGAGAGATCTTGAGTTGCGTTGCGATTTCATGTTCTGAACTGATGCACAAAGCAGCAGTCGCTCAAATATGCTCGCTGCATCTGCGCACAGCAAGTGCGCGCACACACACGCAGGCCCTCTCGCTATAGCACGAGGTAGGTTGCAATCTGCTCGTGGTATGGTGGTGGTGGTGGGGGCACCATTGATGCTAGATGCCTTGCCCAGGTCACACCCAGATCTTAGGTAAGTTTGTTTGCAATTTTACCCGCTTTCAGAAATGCACCCACGTTTTGGGGACAAACTACTTGGATTTAGTGTGGAATCTTTGTTGCAGTTCGAACATCAAGCTAAGCAAGATATGTATACGTATCATACTCGTATCATACGAATTATGATATGAGACGTATCATACGTACCAGGTATGAGATGTGACAAGATGAGTGTCGTTCGTTTATATTTCATTTTCTAAACTTTCATGGTATACTCACTTGTCCGAGCACACACTCTCAGTACAAACACACACAACCAAACGCGGGCAGGCTCTCCCGCTATACCCTGGTATGCACGAGGAAGGCCATCGTCTCTGAGAGTCTGGTGGTGGCGGTGGTGGGGGCACCATTGCTGCTAAATTCCTTGCCCAGACTCACCCATGGATGATATAGGTTTTTGTCTCGTATCATATCATCACACCTTCTTTTTCGGTGTTTCCTGGGAGGAAGTAGATGCCGCCGTGGAGGAGATGTTGAGATTCAGTTCTTAGAGTCTTGACAGCAGCAGTGCCTTCTCCCTTCGCAGACAGGGCACAGGTAGGTGGCGTGGCTCGAGCAAGTGAGTTGGATGGCAGGACAGGACTCTTCAGCACCCGGCAATATGGGAAGAGACTTGGATCATCTGTATGCTCTCGGTCGACTGCGGCATGCACTGATTGATTCCTGTTCGAAAAAAATGTCGGTTTCAAACACGGGGAACGTAATATGAAATCCCGATGTGTGACTACCATCTCCGAAAATGTAGTACGATACAAGGCGCTTCGTTCCGCGGTAGGCATCCGCCCGCCACGCTATTAATAGCTCAGATAGAGCAAAACGTGAAGCGGACAGAGGTCCATGGTTTGGTGCAAATTGCGACTTGAAAATGCCAAGAGCTCAACGCCCCAGGAAAATAAACCGGACGTCGCATTCTGGCAAACGCATGCATTACATCATCATTATTATATGTACAGCATTCATCCGTACGAAAGAGAAAGGACGGAGAGAAGAATAATAGTAACACCATAATAATAGCAATAATAGTAACAATAATAATAATGCTCGTAATAAGTAGTTTGTTTTTCAAAATACTGTAGGACCATCCATACTAACCTAAAAACGAACTACCACATCATCAGCGGTCGCTTTAAGATTGTACCGGTTCGAACGAATGGTCGATCTCAGGCACCAATTCGAAACTGCACTGAACAAAACGCATACGTCCAGCTCCATGCCGAAACTGTGGCATAACACCTGTTGTTCCTAAGGTTTTTTGCTCCTCGGTTCTCATCCCTCTGGAATTTGAAGCTAATTTTTTTCTTCAAGCATCGTTTCCAGCAAATTTTCTGCACGAGTTTTGAAACATCTTTTTTTCGTGAGGTCATGCTCCGCTACCAACGCTCGCGTTGTTTTTCTTCGCTCGGCCACCCCCACCGCGCACGCACCCATACACCTCGCACACCATCCCCCACGCGGTAGCATTGCATCGGCCCTACTCTCAGCCCCTGGCGTGCGCTATGGTCGTCACACCAAATAAATATCATCTCCGCGCGTGTGCTTGTTGTCGTGCATACCATTAAAGTCCCCTTCGCCGTTTCGAATGCGATCTATGCATGTACAAGTGTCGCTTTACGGCGTGGTTGGGAACATTCGGGGTCTGGCTGCTTTCCTCGCCTTGGCCTGTATTGCGCCAAACAGCGACGGCGTCAACAAACGCACACCCTCTCGGCGCGGACAGAGACCCTTCTTTTCTGTGCCAGTTCCTCCCCGTCTCAGCACGACGTTCAGTTAGGTGACGCTACGAGTACAAAGGTTTGCGTGATCCCGGCTGCCGCTGCTGTAGAAACTTCACGTTCGTCACCTGCGAACAAACGCTTTTTTTTTTAATTGTTTTCTACTTTCCAGCAGCTCTATCGTGTTCCACGCTGACTGCTTGCTTGAGTTCAACTGTTTTGCGAAGCTCGATAGATCGCCGTGCCCGGCGCGAAATCTTGACCTGGGTGGTCACTGATTCTCCGGAGAAGACGTTCCTTCAAGACGCCTTTTCTGGCCAAGGACCCTCCGTCCGTCCCTGGGTGGATCTATTTGAAGGCGCCGCGCGTACCCGGAAAAGCGATTAAAATGGATAATGCCACGAACGACTTAATTGAGGAGACCCTGTCCTGTGATATTACCATCAACAATCAATGTGTTTGTCATCCTCTAAGGTGCGGCATGAGCTTCAACATCGATCATTCCTAAACATTGTAAACATTCCCAGAGGGTAGAAGGAAACCAAGGGAAACCCACAAAAAAGGAAATCTATGCACGAATGCTACCTCCCTTCTGTACCTAGATCCGGCTTAGTATTGATCTATTCCACCTGCTGCCCTTGCTCCACCCTTCCTTAAACCTTAGGCCGCGTCCGGGCTCCATTCGTTTGGACGTATTGCGCTTTCTACGCTAATGCTATCGTCCGTTCGGGAAACAGACTCTGTCCGGCTTCCTCTTGGAATTATCGTGCTTCCTGGCGGCTTGCTTCAAGATTGAGCCCAATTAGCGATCTCCACCCCCCCTTGCCAAACGTGAAAAGAGGGGGGGGATCCGGGGGTGAATCCCATGCGATCTCTAGCCAACATGTTCATACATATTTATAGGGTAAATATCCCACCACCTCAAAAACATATTTCCACCTATTAATGGGGCAGCATTTCCGGGCCATCCTTTAACCCTTACTGAGCGTCGATTTTTAAGGGCTTTTCACGGGTCGGCTCACTTCTCGCGGGTCGGGTCGGGTCAGGGTGATCCGACCTGACCCGTGAGATTTGAAAACCTCCTGACCCGACCCGACCCGACCCGCGAGATTTTGGAAAGCTCCTGACCCGACCCACGGGTCGGTTCATGACCCGTGAAAAAGCTCAAAAACATGCCCCACGCTAATTCCAAGTGTTTTGTCCCCCAAAAACGTGGGTGCAGTTCTAAAGGGGTTAACTTGGCAGCTGGCTGTCTGTAACAAATTCTACAACCCGCCCGCCTTCTCGTTCGAATAATTACACCTTGCTACCCTACGCCCCCTCCCAGGGGTATTTTGGTAACGAATCTATCTTGTGCTGTCACTGATACACGCACCTACTTCTCGTAGTGTTCCGAGCTGTTTTCTCTCGGCACCCTATATGGGCTACGACCGAAAAAAAAAAGAAGTACCGTCATCACCCATAGCTCGGCACCGGTTCCCATATTTTCCGAGGCCTGAGATTACATACCCACCGTGTATCCTTCCCACGTTTCATTGTTTATGTGGGCTATGACCACAAAAAAAAAAAAAGATTAACATCGTAGCCCTGACCTCGACACCGCTCTCCATATCTTCCGTGGCCTGAGAAAAGAAAATACCCACCGTGCATCATTCTTCCTACACCTCCATGTTGCGATTGAAGAGTTCCAAGACACATAATAAGAAACAGGAATTCTGGCTCAGGCTGGCTTTCTTATTTGTGAAAGAGCGCGTTCTACACGAACTTCAGCATAAAGGCTCCCCATTTTTTTATGTTCCTGTAAATCTCAGCCTGGACCAAAGCTGCGGTGGGGGGGGTACCCCAATTTTCGCGACAGGGTGGCGGGGGGTACCCCTATTTTCACCACCGAGTTTAAGCGTGTCGCGCGAGTGGCTCTGTACCTCATCCAAGAACGGGCTCAAGCACATTTTGTTGGCGCAGCCTAACAATCTCATGGCGGTGCATATCGGGAAACTTAACACCGCAACGAGGCCCAAAAAGTGAGCCCCCTCCCGTAGCCTTAGTCCCTGGCTTTCATATTACCCTGTTTCTTAGTAGGTGTCATGTACTGTATGTACATTGACATTCCCACCTCTGTGCAGGACTCGCCCAACCCGCCGTGCATCAGGACCTAGACTAAGGCTAACTTAGGGGGGATACACGCATTTTCTCTGCTGAGTATAGGCCACTTGCGCGAATGGCTCAGTGCCTCACTCGAAGACGGACTGAAACAACTTTGTTGGCGCAGCGCAAAAAACATTTCCATGGTGCCTATCGCGAAACCGAAAAGCACGTAGGAAGCCACTCGCGTGAGTGGCGCTGCTCCGCTTAAAAGAGTGGCCCTTAAAGTGACTCCCTTACCGTATCCTGCTGCACTAGCCCTATTAAGGATATCGGCCCTGCTACCCAGCCGTAGCCAGTGGCTCAGGACTCGCCCTATTAAGCATAGCTATCTCGCTACCCAGCAGCTGCCAGTAGCTAATCGAGTTGCTCGGTAACATAGTCGCCTGTAGCGAGTACGCCAAAGCATGTCACCTCCATCGAGGGGTCGTATTAGGGATAGCTCTTTGCTCCCCACAACAGTCGTTAGCTTATCGAGTCGCTGATCGGTAAGATAGTCGCCTGTAGTGAGTAAGCCGCAGCAACCTAAGGTTCTACGGCGTGACAAGCGGTGCGGTGTGTGTCATATGCCGATATACCCGTGAAGCGGTGGATTCGTTCATCGTGCTGTTCTTCCAAGGAAGCACGCCGCCTCCACTTCCAAAATGTTTTACGCTGGGATAGAAAGGAACTTAGTCCTCGTACCACTGCAAAACGTGTCCCACACTGATTCCAAGTAAATTTGTCCATAAACACGTGCTACAGTTCTAAATGGGTTATATAACCCTTACACCACTGACAATAGTGCCCCAAACTAATTCCAAGTACCTTGTCCCAAAAGAGGTGCTGCAGTTCTAAAGGAACTTAATGTGACACCACGGCCGCTTATACAGTGATGTGGAGAGTTCCACACATTTTTTTCTCTCCAACCGTCACAGTGCGAGCGCTTGTACCGTAACCCTTTTCAGAGCCACTCGCGCGAGTGTCATTTACTCCGCAGTAAAAATGGGTGAACCTTCCTCGTGGTACCCCCCCTACCGTACCCTTGGGGTACCCCCCCCCTAGCGTAAGTAGACTTGGTCCTAAGGCGTGCTAAGCATGTCTACTTCGATCACCCCCCAAAACGCGCCAACGAGAGGTCAACACCACACACACGCTGGGATAGAATGCGATTTAACCATCAAGACCATCGCAAATGGTATCCCACTCTAATTCCAGAAACATTGGCCCAAAATATCTGCTGCAGTTCTGAAGGGGTTACAACCCTTTTACCATTGTAAAAAGTATCCCACACTAATTCCAAGTACTCCGTCCCAAAAAACGTGCTGCAGTTCTAAAGGGACGTAATCTGACGCCACGGCCGCTGCTCGTACTGTGATGTGTGGGGTCACGCACAAAGGTTTTCCTCTGGCCGTCACAGTGCGAGCGCCGGTACCATAACCCTTGTCAGCGCAAAGTTTTTTCTCTAGCCTTTACGACGCGAATGCATGTGCCGTAACCATTTCCACGGCAGAACAGCTGCCATTTCTTGTGGCAAGCCTGTGCAAAGACTTATCTGTTTTGCTAGACATATCTTATACGACGGCGCACATCACCCGGGGTGTTGTATACCACACCCCTGGAGTATATCACTCGGGTGGTAAAGTGTTTCAAATCCCCAAACAACCACCGATTTTATCACCCGGGTACGTTGTATACCGTACCCCCTGCGGTGTCATGCCTCATGACCAGTCTGACATCCCCAATATATCGGCTCCCCCTAATTGCAGGACGGGCAAGCAACAAAGTTCTTGCCAGTCGCTTGTGGTGATTTTCAATTTTGCACACAGTTCGGTCCAGACCAACCCGGCCCCAGGCCTAACCCAAACCCTAAGTTCAACCATTTGGGGACCTCGGGGTCGGCAGGGGCAGTCGCGCGACTCTGCAGCGTGTTTTGGCGGCGTTTCTCTAAAACCCCCAGTCGGCCGAAAGGCCAGGCCCGACAAAAAAGATCAACGACCGGCAGGAACATTTTCAAGGCCCGATCATCAAATGTTTTATGCGCATAATCTCCAACCACTACTACCATGCCCCTCATTATCACACACCTTGCCACCTTCCTGGAGCGTGGTAGCAAAACCTACAACCACCCACTTCTTATCACCCATGCCCCTCATTATCACACCCCTTGACACCTTCCTGGAGTGTGGCAGCAAAACCTCCAACTCTCACTGCTATCACGCCCCTTTCGTCACACCCCCACCTGCTTCGAGTGTGGCAGTGTAGCAGTAAAGCTTATTTGCAACCGCTGTTAGCTACCTTGTTTATCACACCCCCTAGACTATACTTCCTCGCTCGGTGATACGTTTTATCTAATTCAAAATGAACACCCGATTTATCACCGGGGTGCTCTGTATACTACACCCCTAGAGTATATCACACCGGGTAATAATTTTATTAGAGCCCAAGATGTTATCACCGGGGATGTGATATACGCCGTCGTATACGGTAGTTATGGCATTAGCAAGCGTCCGTCACGGCAATGTTTTTTTTTAATTTGTCGTCCATCGCACCCCTTAACTGGCGTCAGTAGACATACTTTCGCGCAAGGTACCGGTATACCACTGCAAAACGTATTCCACACTGATTCCGACCACCTCGTCCCGAAAAAGGTGCTGCAGTTCTAAGGAAACTTACTGTGACACCTCGGCCGCTGCTCACACTGATGTGGGGAGTTACGCACGAAGTTTGTCCTCCAGCAGTCACAGCGCGAGCGCTTGTACTGTAACCCTCGTCAAAACGTGTATCACACTAATTCCAAGTACCTTGTCCCAAAAAACGTTCTGCAGCTCTGAAGGGGCTACTATACCACTGCAAAAAGTATCCCACACTAATTGCAGGTGCATTGTCCCATAAAACGTGCTGCAGTTCTAAAGGAACTCAATGTGACACCACGGCCGCTGCTGATTGCTGATAATGTGATGTGGGGAGTTACGCACGAAGTTTATCCTCCAGCCGCCACAGCGCGAGCACTTTTCCGTCACCCTTTTCACCGCATAGGTTTTCCATATAGGCTTTATCGGCCAAACACCTATTGGTAGCACGATGGAAAAAGCAGGGGGGCAATCCGGGGTTAAGGGCAAAAGCCTTAAGCTTTATCGGCTATACACCTATTGGTAGAAGGTAGATGAGCTTGTAATGAGAACGAAGGGTGGAGCAAGGGCAGAAGATGGATTAGATCGATGCTAAGCCGGCAGTAGGTACAGAAGAGAGCTACACTTCGCGCATGAGATTCCATTTTAATGTATCCCTTGGTTTTCTTCTTATTTCTGGAAAAGTGTATGAGTGTTCGGCGTTGAAGCTCGTGCTACACACTGTCGGATGGCAAAGTAGAACGGCGGAAATGCAGGGGTACTTTTTCACTTTTATCGGCCATACACCTATTGGTAGAACGGTGGAAACAACCAGGGGGCAGTCAGAGGTTAACCTCTTTCCCACTTAAAGAATATCCCATACTACACTAATTCCAAGAAAAATTGTCCCCAAAAGGAGGGTGGAGTACCGAAGGGGTTAAGGCAGGTCCCTTAAGTTTTATCGGCCATACAGCTATTGGTAGAACGGTGGAAAATCGGGGCGGCAGTCAGAGGTTATGCACATGCCTGCTAAAAATCTCCCTTACAGCTCCCTAAAGCACAAACGCGAGTTTCTTTTCTTACCGCCGATGCCGCAAGACGAGACGAAACTATCTGTAACACCTAGCCAACTAATAACTAGTCGGCAACATAAGAATCGCCTTCAAGCCCCCCCCCCGCCCTAAAACATAAGAAAACGTTTTACGTAATACATGGAAAAAACGCAATGAGCACCCAAACGTTGGAGGTGCCTCTGTCGCAGTAGGAACGGTGCTCTGTCTCGAAACGGATGCGTGGTCAATGGTTTAATGACTAAGGCAAACAGCAAATGAGTACGCCCCCCCCCTCCCCTAAAACCATCTTCTTACCGCCGATGCCACAAGAAGACGAGAGGGCGCCTCTGCCCGCCGAACCGAAGCGCAACCTACTCCGCCATCGCATCATCAGCATCGCCGCCATTGCCGTTATCAGTGGCACCACCGTCACCACCAGCACCACCATCCACACTGCTGAGTATGCCAGTATTGCTTGCAGACGTAGTCCCAGCTGCTCGCTGCTGCTGCTCTTGCTGCTGCTGCTGCTGCTGCTGCTCCTGCTCCTCCTCCTGCTGCTGCCGCTGCTGCTTCTGCTGTGGCTTGAACCTCAAAACCGTGGACGCCTTTTTCGTCTCTTTAGCAAAACTTTGTTCTCGAGGAAGATTTCCCGTACCCGAAGTAGAGGCCGCAGCTACCGGCGACGTGGAGACAGCGTTCCCTTTTTACCGCCGACGCCGCAAGAAGACGAGAAGGCGCCTCTTCCCCCGCCGAATCAAAGCGCAACCTACTCCGCCATCGCAGCCGCAATCGCAGCCGCGGCCGCTGCCGTGGGCATGGCTCCCATCTCCGCGACCAGCGGGACCGGGGCCACCGGCGGGGCGTCAACCCGCAATGGTAGGAGGCCTACCATCGGCAACTCTTCCAACAACGCCAACGGGAACGGCTGCTCCTCCACCGGCGCAGGCGCAGCACCCGGTGCAACCCCCCCCCCTCCGCCTCCTCCCCTCCCCCCTCCGCATCCCCCCCAGCTGAACGATCCGTCCCCGTGCCGCCATTTCCTCCAGCACCCGACCAGCCGCAGGCCTCGCCACAGGCTGCAGCACAGCGTTGGAAAGTGTGGGAACAACGCGAACCTCGCCTAGCGGTGGCACCGCTGCTAGACGGCATCGTTCCGCCGGCGAAGCAACGAAGGCGAGTAGTGCGTTGCCCCGGCCAACGATCGAAAACCTCGCTGTCCACACCGCCGAAGCGCAACCTACTCCGCCGCCGTAGCCGCCATCGCAGCTGCAATCGCAGCTGCTGCACGTGCCGTGAGCATGGTGGGCATAGAGACGTGCTCTTCTAGCGCCACGACCGGGACAGGGTCCACCGGCGGGACGTTCACTGGCTGCGGCGGGATGTCCGGCATCGGCACCCAGTCCGGCGAATACCGCGGGTAGGGGTCCTCCTCATCCGGCGCAGGCGCAGCACCCTGTGCGTCCTCGGGGCGAACGATCGGCTCCTGTGCCACCATCTCCACAGGCTGCGCCACAGGCGGCGGCGCCACAGGCCGCGCCACAGGCTGCAGCCCAGCGTCGGAAGGCGCGGGACCAGCGGGAACCTCAGCTAGTGGCGGCACCGCCACTGCTACCCGGTAACGTCCCGTAGGCGCAATCCCGGCGGTCGGCCGTCGTTGCTGACATTGAACCGGGCCCCTCGGTGCGTGCTCGGGGCGCACAGAGCCCCTGGGCGATGGCTGTTCAGCGCGAACGGAGCCGCCGCTCTGTGTGTGCTCGGAGTCATCTGAGAGCCCACGTCTTTGCCTTGAAGCCCTCAGAAAGAGACGCGCTACGGGTGTGTTGTTTACAATGGGCGCATTCAATGCGGGAGCGCGAGCCGATCGCACCCGCTCTGGCTGCGGCTCCGGCTCCGCTGCTGCTCCACGGTTTTCTTGGTCCGTTCCCTCGTTTTCCCGCAGGGTGCGCGACGCTTGGCGGGAGCGGGCCATGGCTGCCTGTCCCTCCGCCACACGAGCTCTGTAGCGGGCGCGTAAAATTTGTTGAGGTGTTGGTTCAGCCGTCAAATCCACCACATGGCTGGGCGGCAGAACGTGCCCCGCAGCTGAGCGGGCCCGGGCTGGCCTCGCCATGCGCATTGGCTGAAACACAGGAAACTCCGCCTGGGGAGAGGTGGGGGTAAGAGAGCAGGTTAACGATTAGGGCATAGGAATCTCCGCCTGGAGAGGGGTGGGGGTAAGAGAGCAGGTCAGCGCAGTGCGATGATGATGATAATGCTGGGAGTATGAGGGCAGGTAAGCGCTTAGCGCATCAGCACCTCCGGCTGGGGAGGGGTGGGGGTATGAACGAAGGCTTCTGTAGCGCTTAGCGCAAACGCATTTTCATCTGGGGAGGGGCGGGGGTATAAGAGCAGGTTAACGATTAGGGCATAGGATTCTCCGCCTGGAGGGAGGTGGGAGTAAGAGAGCACGTCAGCGCAGTGTCATGATGATAATGCTGGGAGTATGAGGGCAGGGTAGCGCTTAGCGCATAAGCATCTCCGGTTGGGGAAGGGTGGGAGTATGAACGAAGGTTAGCGCATAGTGCATGAACATCTCCATCTGGGGGGGGTGGGAGTATGAGAGCGGATCAGCGCAGTGTAATGACGATGATCATGGTGTTCTCGTATTAGTTCATTCCCTGAAATCTAGCCCGTGGTCACCAAAAAGTGGAAAATGCGTTTGTTTGCGGTTCGTTCCTCCTCGCCTCCAAGAAAACGTTCAGCACGCCCATAGCACGAAATAATCGGTACAGTCAGAGATGCAGAGTACCAGGCATAGGGTCTCAACACACAAAATCACGCTAGATAAAGTACCAAATAGATTTCGCTTTTTAGGGGTTTTTAGGCTGGTTTTTGTGTTTTTGTGTTTGTTTTTACAAATCACGAGAGGGAATCGACCCAACCTTAACCCAGGCTAAGGCTCCGACCCGAGCGCGGCTTCGCCGCGCGTTTTGGAAATCTGAGAAAAAAGTGCGGACCACCTCAAAAATCGAAATTTATTTGGTTCTTCATCTGGTATGATTTGTGTGTTGAGAACACCGCAAAAGCTACTGAGATACATGGTCAACACAACAAGAATTTTGTCCCGACAAACACGGCCCTGCTCATGCTTGCATGCGGAGACTCCGTGCTGTACTACCATGGAAAATTGAGCAAGAACCGCATTTCACGACGTGTACAGTAGTACCGGCCCTCCGATAAGAAACCGAGATATTGAATTTAGGTTAGATTTCTTAGTTGAGAAAGGGTGTGCCTTACACTAATTTCAGGATATATAACAGCTGTCGAATTTCTTATTTCCCTGTAAATTTTCGACGATTTTTCTTGTGGGGCTGTTTCTTATGGGTCGGTAGTGCATGTGCGGTAGGAAGAACGGTCAACTGTGCAAGTAACCTCGTCACGATAAAATGGCACTTGGTAAGGGCCTGGATTAGCGATTAAAAAGAAAATTAAATTTGGAAAAATATTTTCCAATTTGGATTTGATTTCGCGAAAAAACTTATTTGCTTCCTATCAGGAAAGGGCACATTGTGGTGCATTGTTCTTCAAATATGTGGGAAATCGGAATAACGCAGCACGTCACACAACGCCTTGCTGCCGAACACCGGCGAGAGTAGACAAGAGCGACGGCTTGCGTCGTCGGGTACGCGCCGCCGCCAGCCTCTACTGTTTTTTTACGGCCCAGGCTAGGAAGCTACATCACCCTCAAGGTCTCTTGGGTGGGCGGAGGGAGCCCCAAACCGCCGCGCGCGGAGCAGCGACGGCGATGAAGCTATCGAACTCTTGAGCGAACACTCGTGTTTTTGGCTCGTTGGGTCGGTTTTCGTGCGGTTTGTCCGATCGAGCTGGTTGAAAAAATGGGCTCACGGCCGCCATGATCTTTCTTGAGGCGCCACCGCCGGGGTACGATGTGCTATGGTCTGTAGGCGTGGGCGCGGCTATTGCTCCGGTCGCCTCTCGTTGAGGTTCGCGTTTATCGCCTCGATCGTGGTCGTCGACTCGGCCAAAAATCGCGCCAGGCTGCCCAGGGTGTGTTGTCCCACCGCGAACATACCACGTCAAGTTGGGCCAATTCCCAAATTGGATTTGATTTTCAAGCAAAGTTAAGTCTTTTGGGATTGTGTGATATGGGTTCCATGGGGACGCAGGGGTAGACGACGTTAGGTAGCTGTCTCATGGGTTCATGGTGTCTCGTTCATCTCTCTGTTGACTCGCTGAATCGACGCAAAGCAAGGAATATCTTACTCTATTAGAACAGTGAGAGGAGGGCGACGATGCCCAAAGCATCACTGTCGACTATATTCTCGCCCTCCTTCGATAGCCTTTGACGTGACATACTCTGACCCATCAGAAAGCTGTGACATATGCCATGACCTGGTTTCAATCCAAATGACGACATGGTTTGACATCAACTCTACATCCTATCCATCTACGTAGAGCACTCTATAACATTAGCCCACCCTGAATAGTCGTAGATGCAGATCACACGACAATCAA